>JALHCA010000817.1:0-11261 GCA_024340505.1 Tolypocladium nubicola | reverse complement strand
GAGGTGGTTCAACTCCACGGGCAAAATGCTGAGTAAGCCGTCAACGCAACTCAATGTGCATGCCAAATTGATGGAATTGAATTGATGACCACCCTGGAGGCACCTTCTCGGTACCGGTACGCGTCGACGAGGCTCTCGTCGAGGCAGGGCCGTCTCCCGGTAGCGCGTCGTCGCCGCTCTAAGGCGAAAAGGCTGCAATGGCGGCGCAGAAGTTGTTCCTGTTGTCCGAGTCCTTTGCCGCCGCCTGGCCGTTGAGAGTGATCATGGCTACGCTGGCCTTGGTGCTGATGCCAAACATCTGCACGCTCGAGTCGTCAATGGCCACCATGTTGTCCTGGCAGTTGTTGGCGGCCATGCACTGCTGCGCGTAGTTGTCGTATAAGCTGTACAGGCGTCTAGATATAGTGTTCTCGGGGGCGACTATTTAGGGGGAGGATCTGCAAAAAGACCCGGTTCTCTCCGCCAAGTGTGTTAAGACGGCGTATAAAAGCCATCCAGCCGCTTCAGTTGCCATGATTCTCTACAGAAACAATTGGAATGTGCTACCAGCTTGGCATTTCCTGGCCGTCAGGGTAGCTTCTAAGCTGCTGCCTTGCCCGCCAATCTCGCACCTGCCTGAATGAGTCTGCCAAGCTGTGACGGCATATAACGTTAGAGACAGTACATGAATCATTGTTGGTTGAAGCTGCATGTTGCTGGCAAGTGACAAGAAGCTTGCAAGCCCGTTTCATGTTGTCCCCGTACACTAGGCCTGCATCTACATCGCAAAGACCCGCCGAGCGTGTGTTTTCGTTGCTACAGGTACTTCGTACAGCGCCCACGCCCTGTGCTGGGCATGGGGGGCCTTTTCGGCGCGGCGGGATACTGGCGATGGACGGTCGACTACACTGGAGGTCGACTACGCTGGACCTTGGGACAGGAGGGGAGCGTTCAAGGAGTAAAGGGAAGGGAACGGATGCGCCGGCCCACGTGGCACGCGAGCAAAGTATAAGCTCAACCGAGAAGACGGCCAACGTGCAACGGACTCTGGAGACCCAAGGGGGAAGGTTGGCGGACGACATACGCGGCCTCGGCGCCGTCAGGGCCGCCGGCTAGCGCGGGGGATGACGCGCACGAATCGAGTAGAGGAATCCAGATCCCAGACGCCAGCAAGGCCGGGGACGGGGCGGGTACGGCACGCGCTCAGGGAGACGGGACGTGGATGAAACGCCGCCACGAAGCATGCCACGCCTTCCTCGGGTACCTTGCCCTTGCCTTGCAGCTCCCTTCAGCATAGGGAAGATGCGCACTTGGCTCCCGCGCGCCAGCCAATCGCGCGACCGGGGTGAGCCGGGTGAGCCTTGCAGGTGGGTGTTACGAAGTACATACGAAGTACGAGTACGAAGTACGTGGCTGGGTGAGCCAGGCATCTCTGCAGCAAGTCGCTTGGTATCGACTCTGGTTCGCATGTAGTTGAAGAGAAGGATCTAGCTTGTCACTCCGGCAGCATCTCGTGAGACCACTTGTCCGGTAATGCTACCAAGTGCTTGCGTTTACCTGGTCCTCAAGGTCATCCAGGTCCGCCAGGCCCACCCGGTTTCCTAGGTGCCGCGGACCCGGGACCCCCAGCCCGGGAGACCACGGATGTCGAGGAGATCCCGGCCTCTCTGGAATACAAGATCCCCCGGGTTCCCTAGGCCCGCCCGGCATCCAAGGCCCCCGTGGTGAGCAGGGTCCGCCAGATGTGCAAGGGCTGCATGGTGAAGGTGACCGAACTGGCGCGTCAAGCATAAGCAACGCCCAACCCACATTCTCCAATCTTTCCCCACGCTTCGGTACGTGCAATGATTATTATAAACAAAGCCGGAACGGTAAATGTTCAACTATTTGCCCCTAATGGCCTTGCATTTTGGCAAGGGTTGTCTGATTGTCTATCACCTCTTCTGCACCCTGTAGTTGTCCACCTTTGCCCCCGTGCGGAAAACCCGCACGCCTGTCACACCTCTCTTAAAGCTCCCATCTTTGACACTTATCTTCGGCATACCCATGTCATTCACATAGACATCAAGCGAGTCGCCAATTGCTCGGATCTGCATGTGATACTTCTGGCCAGCGCGGATGTCCATGGCCGCAGTACGGAGCTGTTTCCAAGAGCCGTTGGCTTGACCAAGAGTCACGATGCCATCAGTCCCGATTCCGGCATAGTAGCCGTTGTAAGCATCGGGACCAGTGCCCAGGCTAGTGGCACGGAATATGAAGCCGCCGTTGCCGCTGCCAGACTCGGGGAGAGTGATATCGGCCTCCATGATGATATCCTCAAACGTGGTGTCGAGAACTGCCTTGCCGCTAAACACGTTGCTGGCAACAAGCTCCTTCGATCCGGCGTCAAAGACGCCGTCGTAAATCTTCCATCCAATCATGTTCTTGTCAAAGTTGTCATAGACAATAGGCGACAACTCCACATTATCAAAGGTAGCCCCGGTATTGAAGCTGCGCATGCCATTGATGCCACTTCTGTACGCGTTATCTCGAACGGTAAGCTTGGGGGCGCCCATATCGTTTATATAGACGGAAATCTCGTCGGCAAGGGCTATCACCTTGATAAGGCATGTCTGACCGGGGAGAATATTGAGGGGAATGCGGTTAAGCTCGTTCCAGTTATTGTCCGCGCGCCCAAGCACGACGTAGCCGCCGGGATCAGCTGAGATACCAATATAATAGCCGCGGTAATTGTCCGCACCGGCGCCTACATTGGACGCGCGAAATATCAGGCCGGCGTTTCCAGTTGAGCTGGGGAGGGTGACCTCGGCTTTATAGATGAAATCGGTAAAGGGAACCTTGAGGACTGCCTTGCCGGGGTTGCCGGCCACGAGCGCCTTAGATTTAGTGTCATAGGTGCCATCGATAGTAGACCACCCGTTGCTGGTGCCGTCATTAAAGTCGTAGAAGCCGATAACGCCCACACAAGCGTTTGCGTTAGCCCAAAGACCGGAGCAGTCGTTGCCCACCTTGGCGTTCCAATTGACAAAATCGGCAAGGGTGATGCCACCTTCTGAGGCGATGCTAACGCAGGACTGACCTGCCTTGGCAAAGTAGAACTTATTGCAGGCGTTAGTAATATCTGGCTGCGTCGGCTTAGGGGTTTCAATGCTATAAAGTAACGCTTCTTTAGTAATGAATACTTAATGAGCAACGCAATAGACGTAACATACCCATTAGAAGGACCTGTAGGCGTTCCTAGTTCATGGCCAATGGTGGAAATGCAAGCGTAGGCGTCTGCCCACAAGCCAGTGCAGTCGGCGCCAACCTTAGGGTTCCAGGATGCAAAGTCCGCGACGGAGATGCCGTGGGAGCCGGCAATATCAGCGCACGTGTCACCTCTATTGACGTAGTAGAACTTGTTGCAGTCGCCTACCATGCTGGGCTGCAGGGGCGACGGGGTCTCCACGCCGTTGCTGGGCTTGGTGGGAGAGGGCTTGTACCCGATGACTGATACGCAGGCGTACGTGTCGGCCCACAGGCCGGCGCACTGCTGGCCGGCCTTGGGGTTCCAGGAGAGGAAGTCATCAAGCGGAATGCCGTTCTCGGAGGTAATGGCGTTGCAGTTTTCACCCTTTTTCACCCAGTAGAACTTGTTGCAATTGCTCACAATGTCAGGCTGGACGGGGGCGGGAGTCTCGATTCCTGGAGTTTACGATTAGCGTTCAAGAGGATAGCCATGAACGTGTGATACTCCACGAGGCTTACCATTAGAAGGCTTAGTTGTCGTGCTAGTCGTGGGTTCGACCGGTGGCGAGCTGGAGGTGACGCTGGTGACGCTGGTGATGGTGGTGGTAGTTGTAGTTGGCGTAGGCTCGCCGGTAGCCTCCATGCAGTAAGAGCGAGACACCATGAAATTTCCACACCTTGGAGTCACGGAAGGGTTCTAAACAAGGGAATCAGATCCCTTTGTTAGCCTGACACAGTCTGAAATACGGTAAGGCGGACATCATGGTATAAGCGTACCCAGCTCAAAAACTTGTCCATGGGGATCCCAAAGACGCTGACAACATCCTGGCAGGACATGGATCCATCGTTATCATACCAAAAGCTACAAGATGGAGTTGTAGCCTTGTCGTATGGAAAGCCTGGCTTGCTATCCCGAGCATGCAAAATGCCTGCCTCCGCCGGCTGAGCGACGCCAGCCAGAGCAATGCCGGAGAGACTGGCGGCAGCCAAGGCAGCTATGTAGCTTGACAACATCTTGCCTTTTCCTTGCAAAAGGAAGAAAAACGAGGTGGATGCTGTTAAGGGGAAAAAAGAAGATGAAAGAGGGAGGGAATAGGTGTCTGGTCGGGATACCTTATATACTTGGCCTCGGTTCCCCCTCATGCAGTGGGAACGGAGATGATCAGAGGCACAGGGCTAGGTTTAACCCTAATCAAGTATATTAGGCAGAATGAGATGCATGTGATATCATGCCAATCTCGCTAATTGCATCTGGGACGCTGTTCTGTCTTGATCAGTCTCGAATGAGACGTTTTGAGACGACCAGCTGGCTGTTAATACGACTAGTGTTCACCGAAGTCAGATATTATCAAGTTTCTTTGTCTTCAATTTTGTGTTTCTCTAAAAGAAGAAGAAAACATCGATAGCATATTTAGCTTTAATCTGTATCACTTCTATACCATCAGAACCAAAGTAACCAGGCTTGGTACCAGGAGGCTTTGTTACAATGCTGTAGCTTGTTCGGATCTTTTTAGCAAAAACTTTTCCCAACTCTTTCCGCCTATAAACTTCAAAGAGTACAGGCTTTTCCACGCATCCTCTGGATCTGATCCAAGCCCTCCTTAATCTTTCCTAGATTGTCTAGCTCGCTTGCCTTCATTCCCCGTCTCGCGCTGGCAGCCTTACTCAACGAGGTATTTTCAACGGCTTTTCCAAGCAAATACGCAAACACGGTGTTGAAGGCATTCTTGGGGTCTTGGACAACTCCATAAGCCGCGAAGCCCACATCGCCAGCTTCACCAATCAAACGGAACAGGGTCCGTATACCCGTCAGACCCGCTGCGCCGGCAGCCTCTCCAGCAAAGGGTATAAAGAAGAGGATGCCCATGATCATGTTGAGGATGATCTCTTCCCGCTCCTTCTTCTCGATTTCATTGGCCTTGTCGACAATGTCCTGCATGCTCTCTACTGCCATCCGCAGGGTCAGCGGCGGCAAGGACATTGCGTCGACCGCGTCAGACCATGGCATCACGTCGTCGTAGTCGTTGAAGTCCCTCACAATCTGAAACATTTCCAGCATAGCCTCTGTGTCACCGTAGGCGTTGTTAATGATGTCCCTTGGGTTGTATACTGCGACCTTGTCCTCGTCTACATTGGGGTAGTTGTACCACCAATTGTCTGTCGTATCTCTGCACTCTGTGATAGACTTGTCGGAGTACTGGCAGCCGTTGATGGTTTTCATATGCCTTCTGCCCCAATCGAGCCATGATTGTTCGATGCCGTATTTCTCCCCGATGGCTGTGAAGAAACCCTCTATATCTTGGAGGTAAAATGTCGCGTTGGGGATCCGGCGTGAGTCCATCATGTCGACTTCGTATTCCATTTGCGGACATTTGATGTCGACGGTGCCTTTGCCATTCTTGCAGCCTGGGAAGCTGTGGCAGTCTTCCTCCTCCTTACAAAAGTATTTGCAGGTGCCACAGCATTTAAAGGTGTCTGTCTCCGTGCACTTGAAATACTTCTGTACTTCGTCGCTTGCCATGAATTTGTTCATTTGCAGACGGGCCTGGCGCTTGGCATACTTTTCGTAAATTGTGAACCTTTTTTTGTAGCCGCCTTTCATCAAGTCGTCGTACGTTTTCAAGGCATCCTCCATGATGGAAACCTCGAAAGAAGCAGCGAACTGCTCGGCGCAGTGAGGAACCATGTATCCGTAGTTGCTGGATAATCCAAGGAACTCAAGGGAACCGTATTTGCCAGTGCATTCGGGAAAGAAGTCGTCGTCGATATCTCTTCCGTCGTCGTCTCCTCCGTCATCTCCTCCGTCACTGCCACTGTCCAGATGAGTTAGTATTACCGGGCAAATGAAAGCAATCGACAGCATTTGTACTTACTCTCGGAATGCTTGCAAATCGACAGCCCAGTCCGTGGTTCCGGCAAAGTTGTACATGTCGTAGAATTTGGACCGGAGAGCCTTCATATCGTCATCCATATACGCTACCCATTCGGTATCTCCATACACCATAATGTTAGAACCGGCTTCTTTCCACTGCCTGGTCGCCTTGCCGCTGGCAATGATTTCGGCAATCTCTGCATTTGAGATGTACCCAGCCGTATCCGTGCATCGGCCCTTAGCGGCGTTGGAGACGCGCGGGGAGCCGGTAAACTTGCACAACGGACCATCGCAACCGGCCGCCTCCATCTTGAAAGAGCGTCCGTAACTGGCAACACCAACAACCACCTTATTGGATGCCACACCGGCTTTTGTGATCATGGCAAGAGCAGACCTGGTTTCGGTATCGTTGACGTGAGATCGTAAGCAGTTGCCGGTAGGACATCCGGGTGACGTCCACTTATTGTTGTAATCCCATTGGCCGTGAAGATCGTAAGTCATGAAGACGATGTAGTCGAGAGACTTGGCCATAAGAAGAACCGGGTACGCTTTTAGATACCAATAGGAAGATGGGGCCGCGAAAGACACCGACTTGGACTTGCCCAGGGCCGACTTTACCGTTACCAAGAATTTGTAATAGTTGATACCATTATGTGGATCATCTGCAGGGATGTCTGGAATGTCAGGAGCCTGCAGGCCATTGTAAGTTAGTGCTGTCAAGGACAAAAGAAGGTATTTGGAGAGGCTCGTTCTTACCCCGGGGTATTCCCAATCAATGTCGACACCGTCGAGGTCATGCTGGTTGACAAAATCCACCACGCTATTCTTAAACACATCTCGGTTCTGCGGCTGGACAGCCTCTCGTAGGATATTATACGTGCCGGGCAATGCGCTGAAATCCCAGCCTCCGAATGAGATGATCTTCTTCACACCTGACAGGGCTTTGAACCTTTCAAACTCGTCCTCTACCTTGCTGATGTCTACTTTGAAGTCTCTCGTCACCTCGGCAAAGGCAAAGTGGATGTGCGAGTATTTGCTCGTGTCAATCATGTCAACATCCATGTTTAAGCACGGACGGTTGTTGTTCCAGGCCTCGAAGTACGCAATGTTGATCTTGCTGGCGGGCGGCGAGCCTTTGATGATGTCCATGCCGCAGTTGCTGACGCCTTATGTTACACGCCGGTTAGTATTCGCTCCCATGTTTATTTCGATAGAAAAAAGCACTTACATCCGTTGTGAAGGCCAGAAGTACCTGGGGCGCCAGTCTTCGACTTGGCTTCAAGGCAAAAGTCGTCCGACAGACCACACTGGCCCCAAACATTGCAACAGGCTCTCAGAGGGCAAGGATTGAGGCTGGCCAAGTCAACACCACTTTCCGCCGTTGAGCCAACGACTGTTGGACCGCAGACAGCGTTAGACACAGATTCGGGCATGGGAGGATCTCCCTCACTGACGCAGAGCCTGAAGCCGAGCCAGAGAACATCACAGCCATTCCAACCCCAAGTCTTTTTGTTAAAACCCTCAAGGTCTTTGACGGTTAGGTCACGAGAGGCCGCGATGCTGGCACAACTATCGTCCTTGTTGGTCTTGTACGATGCGCAAGTTCCGTCCGCTTCAGGTTTGGGGCGTCTATCGGGCAATTTGCCGCGCGAACAGCACACTTGCTGACCCTCAGCCAAGTTCGAGCAAAGCTTCTCCTTTGTGTTGACCTTCATAAAGTCGTTCGCGCTGAGGCCACACTTGGACGCCAAGGATCCGCAGCTGTCGCCGCCTTTGACATCCTTTGTCTCGCAGGTGCCATCTTCTCTTGACGAGGGAATATTTGACGGAAGCGTGCCGGACGAGCAGCATACCTGTTCACCCACCACGAGCGTGTTGCAGAAATTGTCGCGAGAGTTGTACTTCTTGAGGTCATCCTGGCTAATGCCACAGCTATCAGCAACGGCCCAGCAGCCATCGCCTGCTCTCACTTTAGCTGTCTTGCATTCTCCCCTAGCGAACAAGATGGACGCGGCTCTCGCTCCGAAATGCGCGCCACCAGTGGTTGCATTCATAGCCGCCGACGTCGTGTTGGCTGATTTGTCTGTAGAGGGAACGCGGATAGTGGCTTGCATCCAATTTTGTTCGCCGCGAGCTGCGGTACACTTGCCACTGGCTCACGCCCCAACAACCTCCCGGGCTCGTGACAGGTTTGAAGCGCTGGTGACAACAATTCCGAGGGTATAGTCTGCTCCCAGGCCATCTCTTGAACACAGTTGAAAGACTGTAGTTTTAGAAATGGACGTCTGCTCTGCAAATTTGAGCACCTTATCGAGGACGTCAACAGTCAGGCCATGCTGATGTAGCTCGGCGCCAGCAAAGACACCAATGACAGCAGATTGGCTGTAGCCAAACATCATGGCGTTCTGAGTGCAAGAAGGCGTCTGAGTGGAAAGGAACCGAGTCATCTGGCGACCTGCAGACAACACATGGTTGGCGGAAAACGCATCGCCTTGGTCGTTACCGTCGGGAAAGCCGGTTGATATTCCGACAGACGCCTCTACCATGTCATGGTTGGGTGTTGGGCAAAGTGCTGCTTTGTCGTTGGCTGGTTGGTACACCAGCTTGATGTCGGAGCCGTAATCAGCCGTGCAGGCCCTAATGGCCGTTGCATCGTCATTTTTAACAACGAGATCCAGCAGCATCGTCTCATTGCATTTGGCAAGCCTGGCAGGGTCCGGCAGCAAAAACCAGCCAGCACCGTTGGTGCTATTGATCGTCTGACTGCACAGCAAAGGGCACGGCTTTAGCACTTCCGGCGGGACTCGTATGTTGGCGTCGAGCCATTCTTCGAGGTCCACGTTGCCCTCGGTGTCTATCGTCTCCAGTGCATTCGTTGCTCCAGGCGCATTGTCAACAGCCAAGGGACGCTTAGTCCGGACCGCACCAACAGTTTGTGCGAGTAAAAGTGCGCAGGGCACAGCCAGCAGATAGGATGGTAGATGCATACTGCGCCGTATGAGGAGGAAACCACGGCCCAACTATTAGGACATATAAATATAATGAAGAAGAGACAGTGAAAGAGAAGATGTGATGAAGGAGAGGAGAAAGAGAAGATTCGAGTGAATAAAATGGAACACGCGACCAAAGGACATGAAAAGCAGTGCGCATCCAGTTGAGCTTTGAAGAATGAACGTTCGACACCACCTGCAAGAGGAAAGGATATCTGAGCCGACAGGAGCAGGTTCACCCTGGTTTACATGAGGCCCAACTTTGTACTTCCGAGTAGCTACCATCGACCATGTAAAAAGCGCGGCTCTGCGGGCTATCTGGAGGCACAACATCAAATTACTAGCTACTCGTAAAAGGAGACGCACCTCGGCCCAGAGCCCACTCAGCAGACGCTTGAAGCAAATTCCGTTGAAGCGCGAGGCCCCCCTGACGCGACCCTCCAAATCCCAGCTATCCAGGAGGGAAGTAGGAAAGACCGGGCATGTGACCGAACGACGATGGTCCCACGCATCCGCATCATGAACCGGCCGCTCCGCTGTCCCGCGTTATTGTGGTTTACGGAGTACTGATTGGCTGATACGACCAGGAATCTGAGGATCGTCTCCACGGCCCACTCAACTAGACGATACTTGGATACCTAATATTTAACGTTAGATACAAGATGGGCAACGACTACGGACAGTTTCCGTGAATGGTCTAACGGAGGAGGACAGCGTGTCCCACCGGAACGGCCCGCGTTAACGTGGACGTGTATGAGTACTAGCGTAACTGCGCAGTTGCACTCTGTACGGGGGTTTGGGGAAATTGCTCATTGCGACTTATCCATGCTATACACCGGAGATTGCATTGCAACACTGCGTTAGCTGACATGCGAGTGCAAGCTCACTCCGCACGACTGCAGCAAGACATGGATAAGACAGCGCAAACTCTTCCTAAGCGATGACCACATATTGTCGTGGGAACAAATGGCACGTTTTGGAACTGAAAAGTCATCTCCAAGGCCCCACGGAAGAGCAAGACGAGTAGCAAGAATGTTTGCCCCCACGAAGTACCCTGCTCGAGTCCCGCACTGTACCTCGTGTACTCATATGAGGAAGACATAGACAAAAAATAGCACGCAAACCCGGCCTCGTCTTATCGCCAACTTCCGAGGTATGAGCCGAGTTTGACGGCTCCGCTTCCGATCGTTTGCTGTTGTGTTGCTCCTTCTTTTTCATTTGAGTCTTGCTCTACTTTGTACAACTCCTTATTTCCATGATTCTCGTGTTGTTCTCGTGGTTTGCGTACCATCTGAGCTTTTTTTCAACTGAATTCCTTTTCTCGTTCCGACCTCATCCCGTGGTCTGCCCTTTGACAACAAATCAACATGCGATCCCAATTTATGCTCTTCGCTTTGGCGTATTTGGCTGCTCTTGTTCTGGGAGGAGGGTATCAAGGATGTCTAGAGCGCGTTCTCAGTTTTCAAGCCTACGAGATTGATGGGCTTAATCCTGCTTCAGAGCAGATCATGGGATTTCACTGCAGCCTCTTTGACGAGAGCGTCAAAAAGTGCATGGGCAAATGGGTTCCCTGCAGCGGCTCACAGCCTGGTGGAAGATGCAATTACTACGAGTTTCTTCGCCACCTGGGCAAGCTTCCCAACGACAGGAATTGGGCCGTGTATCAACCTGGATCAACGAGGCTCGATGCTGATGCTTCCGCCAAGCGCTGCTTGCACATATACCAGACCAAAGGCAATGGCAAAGGTGTTCGAAATTTCCCCCCTTTCCAGGCAATGAAAGGCGAGCGAAAGATTTTCAACTCCTACATCATGAGGATGGGCGGTGTCGTCGACACGACGGCCGAGAATCATAAAAACGCCGGCAATAGCTACTTGTGGGATGACTACGACGCCACCAGAGAACGCACCAAGGTTGTGCGCGCCGGAGATCACGGCGAGAAGCTCGTCGCGGCCGCGAAAGACGCGCTCGGCAGCAAGATGACCATCGTACCGTTAAACTTGGGGCCTCATCCCACCGATCCGGGCAAGCCGTTCGAAACCATGGATTGGAAGGCAACGGTCATTGCTGCAAAGGAGGCGGGCGTGCCCAATTACAAGGACAGTCTCTATTAATACGCACCCAACTCTCAATTCGTACGCACCCCCCCACATTCAGCCACAATGCCTCCGACATCGCCCTGCGACGCAATG
>JALHCA010000815.1:0-12402 GCA_024340505.1 Tolypocladium nubicola | reverse complement strand
CGACTTGATCCGCAAAGTCTATGTGGCAATGGGTGACGACATCATGGAAGTCGCTGGCGGCGACGACGATATAAGTGGGCCCTCAACCTCATATTAGTAACTATTGATAAGCTGAAGAATAGATAAGAATATGAGGGCACGGCTATGAATACATAAGAATATGGCAATATTATGTATTTATTCATTATTGGGATGTCTGGCAGGCAGATAGGGGCCGAGAAACACCATTGATCGCAGCTGCTCATTGGAATTTTGCGCTGGTCGCGGACGGGCGAGTCGAGTGGAATGGGCAAGCCTTTCAACAAGGCAAGCTGCTGAGAGACTCGTACAAGGCGGCTCCAAGCACGAAAAATGTCAAGATTGAGAGCTGGTGGGAGCGGATGCTCCACGTCTCGTCACGACAGTGGGTGGACTACTTCGGCGAGCTCGCAAGGGACGGCGACTTCGATGGTGATATGTTGGAGGACCAAATTGCGATGTACGCAGTCTTCGAAGACATCTTGCGGCAAGAACTCTTCGATTTTGTAGAGGCGTGGAATGTGCACCGCATACGCCTCCAGAAGAACCGTCCACACGTGGTCCACGGCCAACCTTGGATGAACTACCACTACCCCGACCCAGAAAAGGCGTGCAACTGGGGTATACCAATCGACCGTTCCGTTCTTAGTGAAATGGCACGGCCATTGGCTGATATAGATATCAGTACCAGTCTGGAGCCGGAGACAAAACGTTGGTGCAGAAGGTGCTCACAGAGATGGGCTACGACGGGGTATTGGCAGGTACCCACCAAGACCCTGACAAGCTTCGCCCGTTCAAGCGCTTTTATCTTGGCCTTCGCGGAAGGATCATTGAGCACCTTGAAAGCGGCCGGCAACCGGTGCTGGCGTATCGCAAGGCACCAACAGGAGGAGTCGCTGAATATGTGAGCCATTATGCCTGCCTTCGAACTGGAAATATCTAACTGCAATGTAGCAAGCGTTGCTTGATCGAGCAACCCAAGCCCAGCAAGCCGAGCTTGCAGACGGGGCTCCAACGGAAGAGCCGCTAGTTGAGCTTGGGTATGCCGACGAAGAAGGAAATCACATCGAAAGTGTAAGTGATGATGAAAGTGACGAAGGCGGTGACGACATCGACGAGGCAGCGTCGGAGTAGCTAGTTCTTCTGTTTCTTGTGTCGAGTCGCGAATGTCGCAGGAGTTTTAGTGCCTCTGAAACGCGTAGAGTGGGCCGGCGGAAGCTCATCAATGGTCGCTTCGTCGGTTCGTATGCGAGGATCCCCTCCAGCAAACCCATCGGCATCGGCCGACGGAAAGCTCACCTGTTGCGGTAGGTCAGTATCTACTTCGGTCTGAGTTGGCTTGGCTTCTTACGAACTCGGGCGCAAATTTTGTATCCTCCCCATCTCCGGCCTCGGCCTCCGCCTCTTCATCAGCCCCCGTCAAATCTTGGATGTGTCCGAAGACTAGATCGGAGAGTGACTCGCCCACCCCACTAAGCTCTTCCACATTGGATTCGTCGCAGGTCAAAGTCGGCAGAGAACCTGCAAAGTCGTCTTCCGTTTTGACGTGAATCTCTTGTTTGATCACATCCTTCTCGACCGCAATTCTATTGTTGGCACACCTCTCTTGTTTGGCACGCTTCTTGTGCCAGCGGGACGGACTCTCGTTTTCCTCTTTAATCTTCCGCTTCCTGTCCGCCTTAGTTGGGGTGGAGAACTCATCGGGCCTAAGTGGCGTAATTGGTTCCTGCTTGTCAACCACCCGTGTGGAAGTCAAGGCCACGAGTACCTTTAATTGTCCGGCTTGGTTATTCGCAAAGTGGCCCGAGGCAAGCATACTCGACGGCGTGGTGTACTTGTCAGTATTCGGGACCGTAACGATTTTCTTGCCAGAGAAGGCCGAAGCATAAGAGAGCGTCCAAAGCTCTTTGTTGGCAGGATCGATGCTACTCGGAAGCGGACGTAGATGCTCGAACAATGTTTCCGTGAAGGTGGGCCAGGTCAGTAAATCTGCAGAGTTGAACTTGATCACGGTGTCTTTCAGAGGCAACACCGTCTCTGGAACCTCAACCACGAGCCCGTTAAAGTCCCTGGTCTCCAAGCTCACAAGGAGAAGACTGATGTGAACCCACTGATACCCCGTGCGCTGCCGCATAGGCTTCCTGGTGCTGGATTTGGAGTTCTGTAGGGCTTGGCCGGCGGCTGATGCGACTGCGCCAAATGGCGGGTGGTTCGAGGGAGGTATTCGCGCTCGTGAGTTGGCCCCGCTGAGGACTGATACGGTGTTGGGGAGGAGTTGGGCGTGCCCGTTGCCGACGAATGGTGCCGTCTTCGTTCTGTCGCGCAGAAGCTGACTGGCTGGGCTGATTGGTCGCGGCGGAGTGTCGTCGAGCTCAATCACCTCATCATCTGGACCAGGACGTGCCAGAGTCCTAGATCTGGCTCGACGTTGGGATAAAAAGGGGTTGGCCAAACCGCATCGGCCGCAGTAGTTCTCGCCAGCGTATATGGTGGTGAAGAGGTCATGATGCTTCTTCCCAGCCAGTACGCAGTAGACATGCTCGGACGGGATGCTGGGAGACACCATAATGCGCAACGAACAAGACGAAAAGATAGTTGACCGATTGGGAAGAAAAGGAGACTGGTAACGAGTGTTGGATATTTGCGGTCTGTATTAATATCGGTCTGCGCTGTGGCTGAGTCGTTGAAGGCTTACTTGGGAAGAAGATCGCCGCGCTAGTCCGCAGCTGACCCGACGCGCCATCCCGCGTGTCACGCACCGCCAGCGTGTGATGGCGTACGATTTCGCGATCAAGATTTCGGCCAGACCGTCGTTATACCGGACTGCTCAGATAAGGGCAGGGACTCCATTGACCAGACCAGTGGCCAGCGCGCTTTGTTCCGTTTGGCAGCCATTCTACGTAGGGAAACGCTCGGACAAATGTTCGTTAGGTCAAGACGCGCAAACTCGTTGACGCGTCGACACGCTGGCTGGGACTGCCATTACATTTGACGATGCCAGTCAAGATGTCCTCAGCAAAATCGAATAGAGGGCGCCGGTGGGAGGACAAAAAACTTCAGCCGAGTATCGCAAAGCCCTCAGAACGGCTTGACTTGATCCTCGAAGCAATGGAGACTGCTCTGTAGGGAAGTGCGGCCGACTTTGATAAGCTATCCAGGGTAGGTTTGTAGTGTGCGACGAGCTGCTTGACGACATCCGAGCGGCGTTGAAATTCTCCCGCGCGGTCCCGATGCTGGTCCGCAGTGACTTCTCCATGGCACTTGCGATGTACTCACCAGCGAGACATGTGGGCCGCTGGCGTCTGACAACCCTGCCCCCAATGTGCAGGGGAAGTTTTGGGCCAGTGGGCCCTATCGGCCTCCGTACGCGAGCTGGCAAACCCGCAAGGCAGGCTGGTGCGGGGTTGGAAGACCCCTTAGGCTTAGCGTCTGCGGGCTGAGTGACGTCGTCTGCTGGGCACGGCGGAGCCTCGGAAAATTGCCTCAAATGTCGGGTATGAGCGGCAGCCCGAGTCTATGGGTGCCTAAACGCGAGCCTCGCTGACGTCCTTGTGATCACATGGTTGCCTCCGCATTTCAATCTCCACCGACTGCCCAATATGCGGTCTTTCAGATGGCATCATACGCCAACACAAATTGCACATACCAACAAGAACGTCCTGTTCTGTCGAACGCCTATCGGTACCTCCAAATGTACACGGGAGTCCTTTCTGAACGCCGAGCCCACCTTAGTCACACATTAGCGATCGCAACACTTCAGGAACCGAAAACTCGTCCGCCACAATACGACCGCTGAGCTTGCGCGGGGCGACATTCACACACGGATTCTCGCCTCTAGACGAGAAGCATTTGCCAAACAGGCAGGCTTTCCACGGTTATTGTCAATATGGCGGTAAGACAGTCTGGGATCGCACTCCGCATTCAGGGCATTGCATGACTAACAAGGTTCTGTCTTCTCAGGTCGGCGATGAAGCTCTTGCCGGGCGAGAAGAAAAAGATATTACACAGGCTTTCCTCCCAATCGCGGACCCTCGAACCATATGCTTCAAAGGTTATTACCTTTCGATTTACAACCAGCAGACAGGCGACTACAAGACGCACATCGACAATGAAGTCCCGTCTACAGAATACCAAGGCCATTTTGTGCCTGCGGGATACGCTGTTTATGTCAGGGGGGGAAGTGTATATTTTCAAGTCTGAGATGACATAGCATGCTGGAGACCGAAGAGGCTGGTGAGATGATAGCCCTCGAAGTTGCCACACCACAGGGTGAAGGAGACATCCTGGGTGTTGTCTTTCGGGAACAGAGTCGCCAGGCAACCCGTTGTTGCGTCCCCCTGACTTCTTTCCCATTTGAAGAGGCGGCTGTTCTGGACGGCTCCTCTAAATGGCTCAGGCAACTCTGCTACAATGCTAGCCGGCGCATTCGTGCAAATATGCTTCATTTCTGTCGGTACCATGTCAACAACTGCTCACTTGTACATACTTCGAGACATATTTACCCCGGTTTTCTTTGGCTGGCGGTTGAGAAGTGACTGGTGGATGCCTTCGTTCCGGCCGCGACGATGGCTGCTGGACAGTCTTGTTCTGGTTGTTATCTGGAAAATTCTCGTTTCGAGACGAGCAGAGCGAGTCAATTGCGATCTGAGTAGAGTCGTCGCCACCCTTCGCCGCGATGGCAGTGTCTTGTTCTCCAAGGCTTCTTTGACAATATGTTGGCGATTCGAGCCGCCGTCACTTTCGTGCTTCGGTTCCCCTTAACACCACCGATGTGTCGCTTCGAGCGGTGTCTGCATTTTCGTTGGCTTGTCTTGCAGAGTCGTAGATATTTTGAAATACCTCATTCTTTCCTTTGCAATAGAATGTTAATCGCCTGAAGATCTCTTGGCGATTGATGCAAGAAACACGCTGCGACGTCATGTACGCCCGGACGTGCGATGCCTTGAAGAAATGTCGAATCATTTTCAGTCGCCTCTCGTCGAAAGAGATAGAGCAAAAGCCCAACTCCTCCAGTGTCAGTTTGGAAACCTCCAGGTAAAAGTCACTGTCAACAACGCTGCCGTTTAGTGCTCCAATGAACGTAGAGCATTTTTTGAGGACATTTGACTCCAGTAGCCGAGTTTCAAGATGTTTCTTGGTGCGCTCAAAGGCCTCAACTATCCTCTTCTGGTACTCCAGGTTATCGATCAGCTTTGCAGCGTCGCCAAGCAGCTCGGGATGGCGAAACAGGTCCATACTGCATGCCATTTTGTTGCCATCAAGAAATGGCGGGGTCGTGGTGAAGATGCTGTTTGTGCCAGGTAATCTGTGGCAGATTGATTTGCTGGGAGTGTATTGGCGACGAGTTGATTTGTGGCAAGTTGATCTGGGACGAGGTGCTGGAAATGGGATTGGGAGGTACGTGAGCTGGGACGACCTGACCAGGCGGGGTTCTTAAATGATGGGACATGCGGGACGCACGGACCTGTTCCACCAGCGTGGCTGCAGCGGGGTCCGCAGCCGAATTCTTATGTCTCAAATTTATCACGTCTCAATCATCTTGTCCTAGATCATCTTGTACCAAGGCACCTCGTCCTCCGCCGATTCTCTCTTGGTGGCGCTCTGATGCCGACAGTTGAGCTTTCGGATTCACTTCAATCAAGGTCGTAGTGTAATGGCTTCTGGACTAGTGAAATCCTGGGATTGTGCAATAAAGTCAGCATTATGATGTCCACCTTCACGTTTCGAGACGGTCGCCACTGTGTGAACCGACATCACTAACTCGCCTCACTTCCCGTCCCACCATCTGCTTACCGTGCCCTGATTCACGAAGTGGCTTGCAGGAGAAAGGTTCCCTCCTCCCACAACCAGGGGGTTGCGTCAGCCGTACATGGATGCAACTCGAACCACAACCAACAGAAATGCGGCTTGTGGCCACGGAACGCGGTTGTGCTGTGTTGGTTCACGTATGCCGATCTAACTACATCAATCAGCATGGATGAAGCGAGGTAGTTGTTCTCTCAGCCGATGGAGAGAAGATTGTGTATATAAAGACCACTCCTCCATGGCCACTCCTGCTCTCATTTCATGGTAGCATGCTCTTCTAGCCAAGACCCAGTGTACCGTTGCTCTCTCAATTATCTCACTTGAGTCACTTCTAGTCTTGTCTTTGTTCCAGTCTGCCGTTGTGTGAAAGACTGGCCATCTGACCAATCTTCATACTCACCCTGCCAGAATCAGCCACGCCTCTCGAGACCTGCTGCCAACTTGTATCACAATTTAAGATGGATTCGAACAAGTCGACACAGATTCCTGATATGCCTCAGCCTTTCTCAGCCCCTCCCAACAGTCGCTCTGCCACGCCTGACCCCTTTGACGAAGCTTTGGAAGAAAGCTCATGGATGAAGGGCAAGGAAAAAGGCAACAAGAGAGAATGCCATTCAAACAGGAGCAAGCAAGACAGCAGCCCTGGTTCATCTGAAAGGTAAGCAACAGTATGTGGTGCTGTGGTGAACAGCGCAGAGGTACCGGAGAGCAAAGACAATCGTTTGCTATATCGACTAGACAGTTGCTAACGAAGAGGCAGGGCACCTCCCCCTCCACCGCCCCGGCAGCAGGGAGGTCACTCGAGTACCTCGACGCCTGTTCCCATCGATGTCAACGAAATGGTTTGTTCCTTGACGGTAGACCCTGGCGACGTGTCTACTGCTGCTCAAATGGCGGCTGCTGGTGTCGAACATCTGAACCTTGGCGATGAACATATGGAAGGCCACCTTTCGCACACCACCTTGGGCAACAAGTCCGCCGAGGAGATCTGTGAACAGTTCACCTCAACGTCCGAGATTCCGGTGGACGAGTTGAATACCAAACGCTTCCGGGATGCTCTGTTTACTTCACCTCAGCGGCCAACTGCTCTCGCCGCATCCTCGCCACACAACCAAGGCCAATCGCCGGCTGAAGTCCAAGCCAAAGGCCGTACGGTCAGGGTGGACGAAACTCCCGACTCCGAAGCCCAACGGGAGTTTATTGAGCTGTGGAAGAGGAAGCAAGATGAGAACGACACGCCGGAGTTTATGGATGCTCCTGACGCGGCCGCGTTGCAGGAGATGCGGTCTGCACTCTCCATTCATGTCCGCCGACCTGCGCCAGGCATGCCGCAGGGTGAAAATGTCATGGCCCAGGACCGCCTGGAACCCGATCCCCAAAGGATTACCCGCAGCGTTACCCGTGTCGCATCGCCCACTTCTGAGACACGGTATGATGACCTGGAAGTGCCCGATCGTCCGGACAGGAACGGCCGTACTCTTCAAGGCCGAAAAAGCCGCTCATCGTCGTATGAATGGCATAATTTCAGATACCTCGTTGACTACGAAGGGTCCGTGAAGTCTCCTGCTGAGGTCGCTAGTGGACCGAATGATTCGGAAAGTCGCCGAATTGATGCAACAGAGTTGGAGGACGCGGACTTTCAGTCGAGCCTCTTCGGGCCCATTGTTCCAGCTCGAGACGACAGCAACGGCGAAGACCACGAATGTTCCGCAACTGCGGCGCCCCACTCGCAGGTTGTGGCCATGGACGTGTTCCCAATGTTCCCAAATGATCACACATGCACCTTCAAGGACCTTTTCAAGCGTCCTAAGTCCCGAGAGCCCGCAGAAAAAAGCTGGGGGCCGTACTTCAAGACATCCGACATCCCGGAGGACTTCGACATGGACAACTGCGGTTCCTCCGCTATTGAGGACCGCGTACTGGATCCAGATGACCGTCTCAACAGAGACATGTCCGTTGAAGCACATGTTCGACCGGGCCACTGTATGCCAGGTAAGTGCCACCACATCGTGAGGCGTAGTTGCTCCCTCATGGTTGACATGATGAATCAGAGTATCCTCATCTTGCGCCGCAAACAATGGTGTCTGATGGCGATCAAAGCAACGAGAAGCCGAGGACGGACATCTACGCGATGGATTGCTTGGAGAAATGAGACAAGGGAAATAACGAAGCCGAAGCAGCCAAGACAGAGGATACGGTCAAGACCGTGGAACTGGCTTGAGCCAAGGCGTGTCTGGCCATCCTGAAGAAGTCTCGTTTGCCGATATCTCAGGTTAATGAATCGGAGTATTCTCGTCCTGACCAGCCTTCTGCCTTGTCACCAGACGACCGTATCTCTCGAGGCAATGGAAGTGCGCGACAAACTGCTCGCCTGGGGCATGCGTCCACGAAACGGATTGCGGTTGCGGGTGGAGGACAGGTCTGATTGCTTTGTGAACTTGAATATTCTGCTGCCAACTGATAGCCTACACTCATTCGATTTGCAATAAAGTTTTGTCGGCGATTTACCTTGGTGAGGGAGCTGCCTTATGTCGTGACACTACCAACAACTCCTTGGCTTGTACGCACAAATTATCAAGAGTCCCAGCGGAGCGGATCCTCTGGTCGCAGTGGCAGAGACCATACATTCTGGCGTCGACTCGAGTAATTCGCATCCTGCATGGTCGCGAGCGACAGAGCTTGCTGCTGCAGATTCGCGAGCGCTGGTGTCTGCGGGAGTCGTCGTGCGCTAGCGAGAACGTGTTTGAGCTGAAGTATCAGAGCTGCGGAGGGCGTGGGGAGGTCTACAACAGCAAGACATCGTCAGCAAGGTAACCCAAGCCGCGCTCGGCACCTGACGGTTTGGGCTTACACACGTTTGCGCAATCGACTGTGCGGCTGCAGAACGTCGCGAACACTTAATGACTGAGCTAGACGAGGCGTAGTACTATGGAGGCAAGCAGGAAAAGACGTCGGTGAGAGGTTTTGTGCCCATGGCGGCGTTGGCGCTTCACTACGAGCCTGCAAATGAAGCTTGCCACCCAATCCCCCAGCGCGCCCACAGTGAAAGGTTCCAGGAGTGGGCGGTCGTTTGGCCAGAGCCTCACCCCCATCGGCGGTCCAAAAACCTCATCATTTCATCATCTGAGGCCCCTTTGCCGCCAACAGCTTTGTCGAAATATCCCTCCTCATAATTGCGATTGAATGATTAATTGGTTGACTGACTTTTCCGCCTCGTAGACCCAAAGGTCTGCGGGCTGTGTCTTCTGCTGATTAAATGTTACTACCTATACTTCGGGATTGTCCCCGTTTCTTGGCAGCCGGTTTATGGCGGCCAATGAAATCGCCTAGGTCGACACCTTCGGCGCACTGTCAGGAGTAGTTGATTGGTTGCGTTCCCAGAGCGAGATTAGTTCGAGGGCGTTCGTCGCCACCACGGGTCCGGATCGTTGTACGCGGTTCCCCTCCTGCAGCTTGTTCGCGTCGCCAGTGCTAGCTGACACCGAACACCAGGAGAAGGTCTACTACATCGTCCTACTGCTCTGTCTAGCAATATCCAGCGAGCTCGCTAGACGCGCGAGAGGAACAGAAGGGCGTGAGCCGATTTTGGAGCACCCTTGGCTACATGGCATTCAAACCCCGGCACAAGCAGTGGGTCCAATCGTAATTCACCCTGGTGAGGATACCCTGTCATCCATGTCTAGGAATTGAGCATGTCACTTTTGGCCTTAGCGAGCAAAGGTGTCGTCATGAGGCTTCTTGTCACAACCGGGGTCCATGAGCCACGATGTGGTATGCATGGTGAGCTGTCGTCTGTAATGGCTGTCTACCCCTGTGATGGCTTCTCCCATCGCTCCCTGGACACGCCTGTTTTGGCTGCGCCAGCCCACCGCCGTATAGGTTCGCACCCGCTGTGCAGTACGTCACTGCCTTATGCCGAGTTGCGTTGGAGAGGTTGGCCATGACAGGCAACCAAAGACTCGAACCGTCATGTCCAATGAATATCTCAACAAGTTCTTGTCCCAAGACGCCTAACGCATGGGTCCCCGTCACGGGCACCCTCCCATGCCTGCCGCGTCTTCTCCTGTTTCCTCACATATTTATCCTCATCCAATCGTGCAGGCATATTGCCAGCTTCCTCCTCAGCAACCCCCTTCCGTGAACAGCTAATCAGCTCCCGCGATTAATACCATTTACGAATCGGCTGCCGCGGTGCCCTACGTATGTGCCGCTCCGTGCGTGGCCTCGGCGCGTCAATTTCCACGCCTACATCTGCATGCTAACATTGCCTGAGTTTAGCCAGAGGGGGGGATACGCTTGGGGGTAGATGCAGAAAAAGGCTACTTTAATTATGGCGCGATGAGTCCAACGAGGTGGACGACTGCTTGGCAGTGTATTAACCCAACCAGCACAATACACATGCACTTGCATGTATAGATGATGCCCTCCCCTCTAGTATCTTCGGGCCCACAAGGGGCGTTTTCTACACGCAGTATACTTTTATTTTGAGAAGCCATCCTCTATCTTGACAGCATTGACCATGGACCTCCTTTCTAGAGCAGCTTTCTTCTGGGAAAACACCAATCACCCGCTTGACGACTCGCTCGAAAACGTGGGACTGCTCGTCTCAGCGGCCGAGAAACGGTGTGGCATTGGCCTCAGCTTTGCCTCTAACTCTGATACTTCTCTTCGCGCTCGACTATCGGCCCTTGAGGCAAAGTATCCTGCCATGAAGGCCTTGCCCGTCCCTAATGTGACCGTCGACAATATCTCAAAGTCTATCAAAGAGTCTTGTATCCACTTTCAGGGGTTTCAGTACTGGATTCCGGAATATGACCCTGCGATCACTGAGGAGAAAGAGCTCCTGAAACTCGCACATATCACGATCGGAAAGCTTTGTCGACGACTGGGCTACCAGTGTCCGGATCTTCTGGCTCATCAGGCGCCTGTGGCTTTGCAATCCCTCCTCATACTCGTCAACCATTTGCATCATCCTATAGCCGTGCCAAGAGGTCTACATCCATTCCCGCCGCCTCCCGCCCGCGTCAAACCCCGTGTCCATACCACGGACGAAGAGGTACGTGAGGCCATCAAAACATTATGAATGGTCTCTGACATGTCTAGGAGAGGAGTATTGATCTGGAGCCTGAGTTGCAACCCGGGACCCCGACCCGAAGCCCCACGGAAGACGGTGCCAGTGATGGATGCTCGGGCTGGCATGATGATTGATATGGCGGGCATTGTTAGCCGGACCAGATTCAATACACGCATCCTATCCCTCTTTGCCCCTCGCTCGTAATCCCTGGTTTTGTAGCGGGCTGCGCCGCGTCACCGTCCCTAAGTTAATGGGCAACGCAGAAGAACGCGGCTGGGGACGGCACACGGGCCTGATGACCCAAGTCGCATGAGGAGGAAGCTGAAAATGGAGGGGACTTGGAGGAGGGATGATTCTAGTCTTTTCACACACCTCATCACAATTGGATGAGGAGAGACATGTGAGGAAACAGGGGAGGGCGCATTTGGCAGGGGCGGATACCCATAATAGGGACCTAGCTGCCTGCATCGGCATTAACTTCTGAGGCGCGTCTTGGGGCAAGAACTTGTTGAGATACTAATTGGACATAACGGCTCGAGTTGTTAGTTGCCTATCGCGACCAGCCTCTCCGAGCATCTAGCCCCTGAATCGTGACGCGCACGCCAGCTGTATTTTTGGCAACTGCGGGGTTCGCAAATGGGCCGCAGCTTGCTTACACGCCGTCTGCTTGAGTGTTAGATGCGGGCTCGGCCAGTCGGTCGAAAGCCAAGCGCTCAGTACAAAGCACGAATACATTGGCTAGGCTCACCCCCTCACAACCCTGTCGCGTATAGGGGTCTTTGCTGAGTGTACTGTTGTGATAGACGTCGTCGCGCATGACGAGTCACTTCTCATGACAAAATAGATATGCCAGCCAGACTCTGCCCACCCGACAGACTCTCCCATACCATCCGGCACGCTGTTCATCCGGTTCTGGGAGGAGGGAACCTTCCTCCTGCAAGCCACTTCGTGAATCAGGGCACGGTAGCAGATGGCTGGACGAGAAGTAAGGCGAGCTGGCGATGTCGGTTCACACGGTGGCGATGCAGTCAGTCGCCTCCGCTGGCTGCCAGACACTGCACCTCCTCGTCCCGCCATGCACCGCAAGGGGCGCCATGGTTTACTTTGGAACTGTCACAAGACGGCAGGGCCCGAGAAGGCCAATCCTTGGTTGGGGGTCAAGGATGATATTGCTTTTGCGCGGGCCAAGGATAGAGGCGGACCAGACGTGCATAGCCTCATTGGTTGACTGATATCGCACAACACGATTGATTGGATAACTGGACAACGATCGGGCAGAAGATCCCCTGTGAATCGGGCAACGGAAGACTCTTGATTTTCTATCTAAGGAGCGGAATTGGACCGAACTAAATACTCGATGGAGATACTGCTGCCTGCTAGGCAGCAGTATCTTGACTGGTTGTAGCCTTATTAGGGTTAGGGTTAGGGTTAGGGTTAGGGTTAGGGTTAGGGTTAGGGTTAGGGTTAGGGTTAGGGTTAGGGTTAGGGTTAGGGTTAGGGTTAGG
>JALHCA010000814.1:0-12727 GCA_024340505.1 Tolypocladium nubicola | reverse complement strand
AAATCAAATCAAATCAAATCAAATCGATCATTTTTGTATCCAAATCAAATCAAATTGAGGGCTCAATTTGATTTGATTTATTTGTTGACAAGCCTGAGCGTAGGGTCAGCGTCGTATCCCAAATACACGTCGGTCGAGTTGAGCTGCCACGGATAAACAGCATCTTCCTCAAATGGCGGGAGAGGACATATTGCCGCTGTTGATGTACGCAGGTGGTCGTGATTGGATGACGTGGACTGTCGCTCGCTCGGACGTTCCTGGATATCGCTCTGTTGGGAAGCCCTATATAGTTAGCTTCTGAGAAGAGTAGAGAAGCAGAAATACATACTCTAGTCGGGTGAAATAGTCGAAGTCGAAGGTTGACACTTCAAGCTCTCCTGTCATCCAGCGTGGCGTGGTTGGGTCATTGCACTCTTGTAGTTGCGATAGTGGCGGTACTTGTTCGTCATCACAAACAAGCAAAAGAATTGCCTTTTTCTCCCTGAGCATTTTGAGTCGACTATACTCGAGTCCTCCCATTTTGTCGTCGCAATAGAGAAACGACAAACAAGCCCACTTCCTTGGTCCCATAGATTTTAGCGGAAATTCGGGATCGTTGAATGCCCCTACAATTAGCTGCATGCTTGCGCAACTAGTATCCTGCGCAAAGACATTGCCTCCGTATGCAATAACGGTTTCTTGGCCGTTCAAGCATAAACTGCGGGTTTGGGTTATCACATATGCCAAGATATCTGCTGGACATAATACGCCCTGGATACTCTTGTGAGATTTTGTGACATAACTTTATCCCTTGTACACTTACCGGGCTGTCTGAGTGACTCCAAATTTGCTTGAAAGGACGTTGTAATGCAGGTGACATCTGTCGTGTTGTTGCTGGAAAGGCCTGAAGATGTTGAGGAGTGGTCATTACGGATTCCAGACAACAAAGCTCTCATATCCAGGACTGGATAGCTAGACGTGCCTATTGCTTTTTATTGGCGCATCACCGACCTCTTTCCTGCGGGACACTCGTCCCCGCACCGGTAAAACCCCTTGAAGCTGTGTGATGGACTCCTTGCCAAAGAGCAAGGAGGCCCCTAAGACAGTGCTGTCACCTGCAAACGCCATCAGCTGCGCAAGACAGCATGCCCCGGTTCATAGGGGCTTCACCAAATGCTGCAGCATTCTTTGGCGCAGGATTATCCAGCGAGGGTATGGCAGCAAAGCCATCGCTGGGGTCATTGGGGACGAAGGAAAAGGGGAGGGGGGGTGTTGGTCCTGCTCTATTGTGAAATAGGGGCCCCTTCCTGGGAAGTACCGCCTACAACCTCGCCTGTCCCAGGGTGTGAGGTGACAGGTCGTGTCGAGTTGCCTCCCTGGTGTAAGACACGGGACAATACCTGGTAAGGCACAAACTCTGGGATGATGTTTCCACCGCAAGTGGCTTAGCCTCGGGTATTGACGCCTGGGCAATCCGATTCGTGGGTATCCTCCACTAACCAGCAGGCTATTGGCGCCATTTCTTCCTGTCCAAAGGGTGGCGACGAGACAGAGGAACACGCCGAGGCGTTTGCCTAGGCGCTTTGCGGATGGGGGGACTGTCGATTTACCATTGCCGAACGTTATGGCTGGAACTGAGAACCTAGCGAACTATTTGCCTTGCAGATACGGCTCGTAGCTTAAAAGGTCGTTCCGCCTCACCTAAAACGAAAGTGCCGCGATCCTTGAGGCTATCCATTCTCTTCGCTCCTGCACTTGTTTCAATCCCATTACCTGGGCTTAAACTCGCATACAACACCTTGCCCTAATATTACTCCGCTCACTGTTCAAAAGCCGCACCCAACGCATATCAGCATGGAAAGCTTCTGTCTGGAAGCCGCAACCGATGAAACCAAGTAAGACAAACGTTCCTTCCACTTGCTTTCAAAGTGGCAGCATATTAACCTAATGGCGGCTATAGGATCCAGAGAGCAAGCCCCCCCGATGACACCTGGCATGCCGAGCCAACTGAGAAACAGCCTTTTAACGGCAATCTGGATGATCTCAACCGACCACATTTGGTTGAAGCCAGCCAACCTGACAGCCAGAAGCCTTGCTCGCCGTCGGCGTCGGCGGCCCAGAAACCAAGGAGCGTTCACACAAGCCTTGGCGAGAACTTCGAAGTCTCTGGCGAAGCTCCCGTTGACGGCACACGCCTACAATGGAACCATGGATCGCAGCAGCCAGAGGATTCATCAGACCCGGGGATGATTCGGCAACTGGGGATAAGGACGACATTAGAGCAACTTGTCGCCGAGGTCAAGGGCATTTATGCGGGCCTGGTCATGATCGAGAGGAAGTGCGTCGAAGTCGACAGCACGCAGGCGCAGCTTAGCCAGGGACAATATGAGGCTTTGGTCGCTCTCCATCGCTCGTTGCTCCACGAGTGCCATGACTTCTTCCTCGCAAGCCAGCATCCTTCTGCGAGCGACGCGCTCCGCCGGTTGGCTTCGAAATACGCCATACCGGAACGGATGTGGCGGCACGGTATACACTCTTTCCTCGAGCTTCTCCGGCACAAGCGACCCGCCTCGCAAGAGCATATGCTCAACTTTATCTATATCGCTTATAGTATGATGGCGCTCTTCTACGAAACGGTACCTACGTTTGAAGACACTTGGATAGAGTGCCTTGGAGATTTGGGTAGATATCGGATGGCGATCGAGGATGACGATATCAGGGATCGGGAGATGTGGATAGGGCTGTCTCGCTACTGGTATAGTAAGGCCTCCGATAAATCCCCCACGACAGGCCGCCTATACCATCACCTGGCGATCCTGGCGCGGCCCAACGCATTGCAACAGCTGTATTATTACGCCAAGTCGCTCTGCGTACCCATCCCCTTTCTGAGCGCTCGAGACAGCGTCATGACTCTATTTGACCCGCTGCTATCGAACTTGCACCAGCGGCTGGAGCCCGTTGATGCCGCGTTTGTCCGAGTCCACGGCATTCTATTTTCTGGAAAATCAAAGGACCAGCTGGAGGACCCAATGGACGAGTTCCTAGAGTTGTTGGACGGGCGGATTGGAAGCACGCACTCCAACTGGCTGGAGGCAGGGTTCGTCGGCTAGCTGAATTTATACCCCGCGATATCAGCTAACAGGTTTCTAGGTACTACGTGGGCATTTCCCTAAGCTGCTCCCTATTAGGGTTCGGCGCAGAGTCCAACGTACTGATGCAAGCAATATCGAGGCGGGCGGACGAATGTTCCGTCACCGGGGCAGAGGCGGAAGTAGGAGAGACCTTTGAGTAGGCTCTATCGTTTGCGGTTCGGACCTACGAAATCGTGCTCAGGCGATGGGGCGACAAGAACACGCTGTCCTGCCTCCACACAACCATGGTGTTCCTTTACTACATGTCCCGATACCCGGCTGCTATGGTGCACCTCGAGAATCAGTACCCCTGGAAACTGACGTCAATCATGCTCAACTACATGCTCAAGACGATCAAGTTCAAGCCGATAATTGATGGCGAGTTCCCGGAACCAGAAAGGGGCGAGCCGCCTTACCCCTTACCTGAAGACTACGCCATGCGTGGACTCGTCTACGCCGAAGACTTCTTCCCAGAGGGCTGGTTCGATAACCCAAGGATCGACGAGGACGACAGATATCTTGAGCCCGCGTCCAAGGCTGGAGAGCGGCAGGAGCGAATTCTATGGCTCGGGCGAAGAATAGCGAGCTCAGGTAGGTGGCTGCGGTGGGATGATGAGGCTCGCCAATTCTCAGTCTCAGAAAAGTATGACGTGGACCTGGACGGGCTCCCCGATGACAATGTTATCGAGATATCTAATGACCTAGAGCTCGGCCAGGAGGCGCGATCCCTTGCAGCCTCGGCCGGCTCTGCCAGCGGCTCTGCCAGCCCTTGTTGAGACATATGAATCGCTTGCCATGGAAGATGAAAGATATTAAGTTTCCCTATTTCATTTAGATAGAATATCAAGAGTCTTTGCAACCCCTGATTGGACCCTTGTCATGCGATATAGGCGTTTGCCTCCTGTTCCCTTTAGCTGTAGGGTCTATGGGCTTTCTTTTTAGGTATTCCTTGCCTCAATACTTGACTTGCATGTCTTGCTTCTCTTACGACGGACTCATGAACACGGCACTTAGTCCATAAGAGAACAACATCCTCTACTATCCGAACAAGTAGTTCACATCTAACACTTTGGCCGATATTGTTGATGTGGTAATTGATGGAGGCATGCTTGCCCACCGTGACTCTACCGCACGGGTATATAAACCCCCAGCTTACCCACCAAATTTTTCACGAGCCTTCCCTGCTACTGGCATGGAGCCACACAGACAACAGCTTCCGCTTCTACGTCCGTAGCTGCACGTACGTGTCGTGCACGGGCCACAACGACATTCATTGTCGTTGTGGCCCGTGCACGATACCTTACCACCAGGCGGTACAGGAATAAAGACGCAGGTAGGTGCATGCGTCCCGGGAACCCGCGTTCACGTCTTGCCCATTTCAGGAGTAGTCTCACTGCACGGAGAAAGTGATATATTAATAACGAGTACCGTCACAACCACCGATCGCGCAAAACACCATGGCAAGGTAGATTGGTGTAGGGGCGTCGTAATCATTACAGCTCGCGGTCGTGCTCGCCTCCAGCCTCGGGGGCTCTGTAGCGCGGCTCGCCCGACTCCGTGGGTCGCCGCCGGGGCCATGGCTCTAAGTGAGCAAGAGGTCGCCGTCCTCAGTGGGATCATGAATCGCAGCACTCCCCTGCAGGATTCCCCTCGGCCTTAGAGATGATCCAACAGGTAGAAACACGACCTGTATCCCAAGCACAGCTTGTCGCGGAGGTCAAGGGAATCTAGGCCGACTTGGTCATGGAAGAGGAAAGATGTATCGAAGTCTATTCTCAGGAGGCAATACAGCGCAGCCAGGAACAGTGGCGGGCTACACCAGTCCCTCTTGAACAAACACAACGATTTCTTCCTCACCAGCCATCACCCCAATGCCAACGAGGCTCTGAGAAATCTCGTCACAAAGTACGCTATGCCTGCTCGCATGTGGCGCTATGGCATTCACTCATTGTTGGAGCTACTTTGGTGATCTGAACAGGTAACGCATGGCGATTGAGGTCGACGAGTTTCCTGACTAGGAAATTTTGACGGAGGTCTCTCGGTATTGGTACAGCAAAGCGTCCGACAAGGTCCCAATGACAGGCCGTCTCTACCCTCACCTTGCAACACATCTTTCCACGCTTGCAGCGGCCCGACCTTCATAGCGCCGGCCGGTTTCCTGGGATGTCGCTCTGAACTCTGTGAAGGTACAAGGCTAGGCTACAATTCACTGATTTCCCGGCAAGTCAAGGTTGCTCTGGATTCTGGCGTGCTCGGGTGTGTCATGGGTAACTTCATGGGAAGTCGCTCCCGGCTGCAGGGGGGAGGGCAGGGCAATGTCCGACTGCATATCCAATGCAGGCTGCGATACTGCGGCTGACGAGCCTAGGTCTCGCAGAAATATTGCAAGGATGTGTGGTCAGAGCGTGTGCTCGGGTGTGTCTTGCGACTTCCCGGGAGGTCGCCTGGACTGTAGAGGCGTAAGGACAAAACTCGTCACTCTGGCTTCTGGCTGCCTGACATGTGCTCGAGGGCAGCTTCTGCTATTAGCTCCATGCTCTCCCCCGAAGCCACGCCATCCTCGCTGCGTTTTACAATAGCCAAAAGCATCACTGTCAACCTCGCACTATGCATTCCAATCTGCTGATGGTGACCCCAGGGTCCTCCCACGACCCAATAAGTTGGAAGGTCCGGCAGTCGGAGAGGAGCAACGGAGCATCGCATTCTCACTCTTCATATCTTACTCCAATTACTAAGATGATGTTCCGACTTTGTAACATAGTTGCCCCTTTTACCATCTGCAAGTAAATGCCTGGCTCGGTCTCGATAAGGTGTGGTGCTGAAGATGTGATATCGGGCGTAGTGACTCCTGAGGCGACTATAAATAGTCCGAAATCAGTTGCGCTAAGCTTGATGGCGACCGTCGGTCGAGTCTGTCACTCCTAAAGGACATATCCCTCTGTACGGACCGATGGCGGACGAAACTCGTTGTCAATATTTGAACTATCAATTGGCGACCTCGTTAGCGACTGTTACGAGCAGGTTCGACTGCTCAGTTCTTCAAATATGTCGGCAGAGACGCTGAAAGCTCAGGTTGTGTCCTTCAAATCCTTCGAGGACAAGGAGGCACCTAGGTGGTCAGAGGGCTCGTAGTGGAGATCCCTCATCAACGGTGGTCATGGCGACAGGGAAAGGGGATCAATTAAGTGCTTTCTCAGCCATTCGATTGGCCAAATGTCAGGCAGCGCAAGTCCAGATGGCGGAGTCTCCAAGGTGTGCAGGCATCGAACGCTGCTCAGCAAGTCAACCGACGAATCATCGGCTCTAAGCCCGACCGGGCCGAGCAACTCGAAGCATGGAAGAGAATAACTGTAACTAATACGGACAGGCACCTTGGGGCGAAGTTAGGACTAGATGAGGTTGTCCGAGAGTGCGGACAAGGTAGCCATCCTGCACCTCCTTGAGGATCCGATGGACTTTCATCACGCGGATTCCGGAGGTTAGGAAGTGTGGGACTGCAAGGCCAAACGCAGCGAACCTTGCTGTCTGGTTTGACTTGCAAGAAGCTGAGGGCGGGCGCGGAAAGGGAGTAGAATGAGAAACGGGTACGCTCTCATTGAAATGGTGCCATCAGGTGCCACCGGCCATTATCAAACAGGGCCGTCTATTTACCATATTCTACTGATAACTCCTTTACCCTCGAATAGCCTCGCCATTCCGCGATATGTAGCGGTGAAGCTTTCGGCCGATACTATTGAAGCGATTCTCCCCAGAACGGCTCATAGCTCATCCACCAATGGTACCTAGACTCCTCATCTGCATTGCAAACCTCACACTGACAAAGACCTCGCGAGTGTAAGCTCTCGGCGTATGCTCTAAACTATAGCAGTATCGCAACAATCTCAAAATACCCATGATAGATAGCAGTGTGTAGTGGTGTGGTAATAAACTCCTAGGGGCTCAAGCTTAGGAGAGGGTGATCAATGCTTGAAATGCGAGACCCTGTAAAGTCCTCCTCGGGTCTACCTGGCTAGGTGTGAAGCTGATGCCATATTATATTCGGCGAAGCTCCAGGCCTCAAGAAGTTCTCGACGCTAGCGTGTGGGTTACATGCGACCGCCTTGAGCAATAGCGCCGAAGCCCTGAGATAGCATTGTCTTGAAAGGTATTCTGTGTTAGGGCAGCAACGTGGATATAAGTCGTTGCTCCATCCACGGGTTTGATCCACGGGTTTGATGAGCTTCATCCTTGACATGCTTCCGATAGGCCTCTCTAGCGGGAATCTTCTGATAGCTGCTTTGTGAGGCGAGACAGAGAGATATCACATCGTTCGCTGATAAATATAATAAAGCCATTGCAAATGGCTCTAGGGGTGGCGGCGTAAGATGATCACCGAGGGTAGATAATAAATTAAATCGCCGAGGGGATCAATAACGCTTATATGGTCTTCTCCGTCGCGAAGAAGGGCGGAAAGATTAGGCATGCTGGCCTAGAGTGACCTCGATTGGAAACTTTGGTGACAGCTGATCGCAAGTGGCGACGGCTAGCAAAAGGATGCTTCGGTGTATAGGAAAGGAGGGGAAGTAGAGGGCTGGCTGCCTTTTATCATAGAGTATCACGGGGGGTGCGATCCGATACCCACGGCAGTTTCACCTGACCTCCATGGAGCTCCCGCCCAGTGGGGGCAATTCGGCCACCCCCGTACGGATGTGCGGTAAACGTCCCACTTTTGCCGACCTGCACCGCTAGTTGACGCGGAGGTTCCGAGACTTTGCTGGCCTTATCAGCCCGTAAATGTGTCTATAAATAGCGGCGTCTAACGGCAGAACATGATTTGAGTTCTCGGGCAGCAGGGCGGACCAGGACAAACGGGGCACGGCGGGCGGGTGACGCGGCATCCTCGGCACCGACCACATAGATGGTTAAATTAGGCCGTCGATTCTTATAGAAACACTGCCGCCAGATTGTTAGAGACCTTGTCATATCACTGCGACAAGATTTCTGCCCACCTGGATAGGTGGCTTGCCGGTCCAATAGAGGGATGTCAAGGTAGTAAACTCCCACTTTGTCTTTGAGTTTACATTTTGGCTACTTCTACTCCGTAGTCGCACATATACCAGTTTTTGCCGTCTGCTAAACGCGCATCTAAGCCTTATTTAATACGTCCTCCTCCTTAATATCGCCAGGCCTTTTTTTTTCCAGAAAAGAATCGTTCGTATATCGTATTGCATATTGAATAAGTGCGACCTTATAGAAGAACTCCCATTCGCCTCGGCTCAAGCTTCCCCCTCACTAGCTCTTTCCCGAGGGCTTGGCCCCTTTCTGATCCGGGTTGACTACCATCCATGGAGTCTTTGGAACCGTGAGTATCGGGTGCGTTGTGGGGCCTGAAGGCGACTACCAGATGCCTTAAGGCATGTACTTCTGCGGCAAACTTTGCGAGCTTCTCTTCGGCCCATCTTTGCTCCCGTTCCCCCATACAGCGCAGGTACTCGATCTCAGACATTAGGCCATCAAGTTGCTTTCCAGAGGCGGCCAACTGGGCCTCCAACGTTGACTGTGGCATTGAGAGGTATGCTAGCTTTCCGTCCGGGCCCTACCTATATTGATCACTATGGTAGCTTCCCCTAGAGACTCCCACAACACCAACCGCGCCTGTCGCACCATGTAATAATTATCTGGCACTTGAAGAAAGCCAAGGGCAAAGTGATACGTGCAGCGACGGATCTAGGGCCTAAGCTTGGAGGTACGGACTACGGAGTATCGGCAGAGATAGTCTCGCATGCTACAATAAGCACTGCTCGTATATTCAGATATTGTTTATTTAATTTAGTTCGACTAGTAACGATGTAAAGAAAACACTTTTAATCTTCCTCCTCAGGCGTGAGTTTCCTACTAACTTCCCTGACATTCTCTCGAATCACTGATTTCTCTATTCCAGTCTTCGCCCATCGTTCCTTCTCATCCTTTAAAGAAAGCTGACCAAATATCTTCCGTATGCTATCGATTTCCGCATCAATATCCTTCCACGCCTTTTTATGGGTCGTGCGAGCCCAAACTCCAAGAATCCAATCTCCAGATTCAGAATCTTCGTATGATCCCATGTTATAACATACTCTGCCGTCATATGTCGCGGTGCCCCACCAGTCGAAGTCCTCCATCTTGTGCCCCTTGAGTACCTTCTCGCTAATGCACCCCAAGACGTGTCCTTTTTTGTCGATATATTGCTGTCCCTTCGAGCCAGCTTCTTTTCTAGGTAGAAGCCAAGACGCTCTTAGATTGAACTTCGTTTTTCCTTTTATTTTATGCTCTGGAAACGCTGACTTTGGGTCAGAAAGCCAAAGAAAATGGCGAATACTCCCAATGACCTCCATGGGGTAGTTTTTTCGCTGCTGATCTTTCGGCTTGTACTTGTCGTCAGGGTGGACGTCAATAACAAATTCGTGCTCTGTGTTGGCCAACCAGCTCTTCCGCTCACTCGCAGCCACCGCTGCGTTGACCACCGCATCCACCTCAGCCTCCTTAGCCGCACCCGCCGCAGCTTTGGCTGCGTCGGCCGCTTTGGCTGCTTCAGCTGCGTCCGCTGCCTTGGCCGCATCCGCCGCCGCTGTGGCCGTGTCCGCTGCTTTGGCTGCGTCCGCTGCGGCTTTGGCTGCGTCCGCGGCTTCGGCTGCGTCCGCTGCGGCCTTGGCTGCGCCCGCGGCTTCGGCTGCGTCCGCGGCTTCGGCTGCGTCTGCCGCCGCTTTGGCTGCGTCCGCGGCTTCGGCTGCGTCTGCCGCCACTTCGGATGCATCTGCCGCCGCTGCTTCGGCTGCGTCCGCGGCGTTGGCTGCGTCCGCCGCCGCTTTGGCTGCGTCCGCTGCAGGCGTTGAGCCTCGGGATCCTCCATAACCGCTGTCTGATCCTGTGTGAAAGTGTTCGGATTGTGGTTCTATCCACTTCTGCTGGTTGATAATGGTCTTGATCCACTCTTCCTTGAGGAATGGGAGGTTGAGTTGCTTGCCACCTTTAACAAGCTGCGTTTTGCCCTGGTCATAGTCTCTTTCGGCAGCAACGATAACTGTGCATTTTTCGGGTTCCTTATCCGTTTCGATCTTAAGAGCTTTAAGGGCTCTAATAATTGTCTCTTGTTTTGTGTACAAAGTGCCGGCGAGGCCGATAACGTTTCCTTCGGGTACCTGTAGTGTAGTCATTGTGTGAGATGCTGATGTTGCTGATGATGAACGTTGAAGCGAGGGATGCTGGCTATTATATACTTAACTCGGCACTACGAATACACTTTAATTTAATATTAGTTACGCCAAGACTCTTTGAATTAAAATAAATGGGTTACACTAAGAGCAACACAGGAGACTGCACGTTACTCAAAGCTAGCTAAATATAACGTGTGTCGGACGGTTAGATTTACTAGCAGATTGTTGCCACGGTCCTCTCATAAACAACATGCAGCTAGTCCATGCGGTGCGAGTGGTAGATAGGTATTGTTGACGGTTCGTTTATGGTAGTATAGAATAGCGCTTTAGAAGTTTATTTACACATTCTCCGAATAAAAACTCCGACTAGAAACCGTAGAATACGCCCTTTCACCCGACAACCGAGCAGTCACGTCCTGTAGTTCCGTCTCTTGAATATCGTTTTCCCGTTTAAGTCTACCTCGCGCTCGTGGTTGGGCTTCGATAGAGGGAGACTTCGACTTAATGTCATGGTTGCCTATTCTACGAGGGCGATACTCAGTCTCCGCGAAAGTTACTGCGCTATCCTCCATGCTCTGAATGGCGCCCTTGCGTATCATGTTACAGAAGGACCTATTACCAGAAGCTGCGACTGTAAGCATCAGTCCAAAAATGTCCGAAAGCAATACGCATACCTATGACTCCAATGCTGCCAGGCAGACGAGCTCGCTCTTCCTTGATTTTTGACAGAATCAAGTCGTCAAAGTTTTGTACTGCTGCGGGCCCCAAACACATCCAAAACCTCGAGTCTTTGAATGGCTTGAAGCCATCTCTCGTACGAGGATACCCGCACCACACGATAAGCAATTTCTACTCAATTATTAGTTGATATCACGAGCAATGATTGCAGGTGCACACACATTTTCTGGGTCCAGTTTCTGCAGTGATTTGAGTCGTTCTTGTACCCATTCCATCTGCGAGTTGTCTTCAAGAGACCAAAATAGGATAACCTTTTTAACAGAATCGCGGTTGAGACACTCTCGTGAAAGACCCAGCCGTTCCTCGGCTATGTCTTTCCTCTGCTGGATCACTGTTTCTCTGTCTTCAGCCGAAACAGTATCTTGTCGTTTGCGCAAGTCCACGTCCACCGAGCTAAGATGTTGTATCCTGTCCCGGATCCGATCGTCGTGGTTTCGACGCAGTGCCAAATGTAAGGCCAGAGGAAGGACACCAGTGATACCCATTCCTTTGGCCGCTAGTATGATGTTCTGAAATCTTTGCAGACCCAAGTCCTGACCATACGAGCCGTCAAGAAGTATAAATTGGCCTTCTTTCAATCTCGAGATCGCGGTTCCATGACTCCCATGCCGCGAAAACAAGAACCTTAGGTTTGAGACTGACTGGGACCCATCATGGGGAGCATGCCAAAACGCAACAGCGGTAAAGCTATGTAGGAAGTTGTACTTGACCAGATTCTTCATTGGATACCAGGTGAAAGGGAAGAAGATGTAGAAATGGCATCCTGCATGGATACATATCGGATGATTGAGCCGAACATCTAGCTGTACCGTATCGGCGGTTCCTGAGACCTCAACGATCTCAGCAGTGTGCCAGTAGTATGCCAATCTCGAGACGCGGAAAACGGTAGTGGCTAGCCAGAACCCACACGAGCTTCCGATCAGAATTCGTGATCGAGTAGATGAGGCATTGAGAACATGACTCAACAATAGAGAGACCGCGCATAGAGAGGCTGCCCTATGAATCCAGAGAAACCATTTCCCGAGACATCTCCTAATCGGTGGGAAAGCCGTACAAAGAGCTCCAAGGAGCAAACCGAAAGACTAACAAATTAGCTAGGCCATGTCCGCAAAATCGGGTAGGGGGCAACCTACAGCCCAGCCTGTCTGAGTCAACGGGCCTGGTCTCGGGTTAAGGCTCAAAGCAATGATGGAGTGGGAAATAGCTTCCGTAACTACAACGACTCCCACCCAAGAATGTACCAAGTAGTACCATTCACGAGGAATGTTCAACGCATCAATGATGGGAGCGCGGCCACCCATGCAAAGGGGCGCGATGTTCACGACCGCCATCAAGGCGGCTCTTCTCTGGACCTGCCTCCATCCAGGGAAGAAAGAAGGTATAAGGATGACACCAACGTTGATAAAGAGAAACGCAACGAAGATCGCTGCTTGAAGTCGAGTCATACTGAGCCACCTCGAGCTGATTAGGAGAGGGTACCGAATGTATCGAGCGAAATAGATTGCCGGGTTGGGAACCAAAAGCTTTATTGCCCAGAGGATTAGCGATACACCGACAAAGCCAAAAAAGGCGATCAAATACAACATGCTTGCGTCGAGGTCCATGATGTAGGGTGCTTAGAGGCGTGAAACCAGACACCTGTTGGATGTCAGAAGTCAGACGCTTCGTTCCATGTCTAATGGTTCGGGGGCCTGGGGGGGGGGGGGA
>JALHCA010000806.1:0-11721 GCA_024340505.1 Tolypocladium nubicola | reverse complement strand
CGTCGGCGTCGGTGGTCAGGCTGTTTCTATCGGCCATGGCAGGCTTACACACGGAACAGCCGCGGCCGCTCCAGAGAAGCTCCTTGTTTGGGACAGGCGTCGATGTCGGATAGATTTACATGGTGTGGGCAATCCAAAATTGTTCGGAAATCTTGACTTCGATATCAAGATGAATCTGCCGGGCTGATGACGCGGGCTGCTTACGGACGGCAGAAACTATCAGACGAGGCGAAGTGTCCACCGTGAAGTTGCGTGACCAGCGCGAAGGATGGCAAGAGAAACACCGCGGCCAGGGCAGGGGGGGGGGGAGGGGGCGACAGAGGGCATCAAACGACGGTTAACGGCGAAGGGATGGTAGGAGAGAGTGAAACATTGTCCGTGTAACTCGAGGGCTGGCAACAAGCAGGTAGGCTGAATACCCGTCAGGGAAGCCAGCGCCTGGGGATGACGCGGGCTGAGTCCGGAACGGAACACAATAACCAGCTTCAGCCTGATTCCCTCTCCTGGCGCAGGAGATGCAGATGCCTGCTGGATCTGACCGGCTCCGAGGGTCGACGTCGACGTGGAAGAGCTGGTAGCTGTTGGGGCCGATTTCGCGAGACCTCGGGGGCGTGTGGTTGTAGGTGAAGCGGAGGGGCGGTGGCTGGAGGGAACGAGATGCCAACGACGAACGCCGGACGACAGATATCCATGCAAGGTGGGAGGCGGGTTGTGTAGGCTTGGAGTTGGCAGCAGGATGAGGCTGTCTCCGACCTTTAATCAGTGGGCCAGATGGAGGAAGGGGAGAGGCAAGGTAAGTTGAGGCGCGGGTAGAGGGAGCAAAAGGCAAGAAGGATCAGGTAGAGGTCGAGGTACTGCTACAACTGCTTTCCGGTGCGTGGAGGCGCGGCTGCACGGTTCAGGACGCTAAACCCCCCGGAGTCCAGGACGGAGCGGCACTTGTGCACGCTAATCCGTACCTACATGCCTACTACTCGTACTCGCATTGCATTGCCAACCTTGCCCTACCAGGGGTACCCTCCAGTACTCGTACCAAAGAACAGACTACCTACAGACTGCACCGGGCATGGAGCGGCAATGGGATTGGAGAAGATGGACTCGGCCACTACCCCCAGCCCTTCCAGTCCCAGGCTTACTCGTACAGCTCCCAAGCTGCCCGCTGCCGCCTCCGACGGGAGTCCAGCAGATCGATCCCCAGCAGTCCCGGGGATTCGGTGGATCGCCTGTTGGTCCCCTGCCAGGGTAGGCCAGATTAGGCCAGGGTAGGGCTCCCAAGGCTGACCTCCACTCCGTCCTACAGCATGAGCCGAGAGAGTGCCCGTGCCTGTAATCCGTACAGGGCTTACTCGAAAATGCTAGTAGAAACCCGGGGCCGCCAGGCGCCGGGCCGACGAATGGCGGCGACATTGGCGGGCCAAGAGGCTACGAGTACGAGTACTCGTATGTACGAGTAGAACCGTGCAGGTCAGTCAGAGGACGGATGCCATCTGGTTGACCAAGGCCAACAGCATCCTAATGTTATGGCCGATGTACTTCGTACAAAGCACGAATTGCTCCCCGCACAGTGAGTGACTGCCCGTTGTGCTAAGGCCCGGTATTAGCGCAGCTACCAACGAACCTGTTGGCGCTTGCTTCAGGAGAACGGCGCTCGCATTCGCTACCTCACCTTAGGCTGGCGCGAGGTACCTGTTCGCTGGCGGCGGAGGGTCGCACCTCAAAGTACCTACGTCTGTTTTTCTGAGCTTAAATCCTACTGCTGGAGGCGCGTGGCTGTTTCCTCGTAGCGTAGCCGCCCTCCGCACTAGTATGTACAGGTACTTGCCTTGCTGCTCTGGTATCGTTCTGTCATCCACCGCCGGACAACAGCCGGAAACGACGCTGCCGTGCCAGTGGGTAATTAAGTTAGCACAGGGCCTTGATTCTGCTGCAGGAGGCAGTGGATCACCTACCGGTGTTGGGCCCTCATTGCTACCTATCCGTGCTTGCCGCCGCCATTAATGCCTTGCCGCCGCCATTACGGAGTACTAGCATCACCAGCAGTCGACAATATGCAGAACGTGGCTTGATGAGGCTAACATGCAGGAAGCCAGCCCAGCGTCCTTGGTACGGGTACTCGTACGTGCTCGTAGGCAGTCTGCTCCGCTAGCGCAATGTCTGGTTTACGGGGGCCAAGATCCAGACTGTCTCGTTTCCATCCCGAGTCTTCTGGAACACCGCGCGGAGACTGGGATGTCTTCGGGGCGGGAGTTGCGAAGCTCGATCCGGGCTGCCTTCACTCACTCATCAACTCGGTGGGCAGCGGCTGGGCTACGTGCTCCGCTTGTCAAACATTGCCACCCGCGCAACCCGAAGCCCAGCGAGCGGAGTGTCTGTCATCACCACAATGTTGGCATCAGCTCACACCGCGCACGCAAACCTTGTCAAGTGGGATGGAGACTCCCGACTCTCACGACTCACGAATCGTTCAGTCATCCATGGCCTGGCCCGCATGCATGCATGCATGGCGGTGGCTTGCCTCGCCCTGAACCCCCGTCACCACATCTGGCAAATCCAATCCTCACCAACGGACAGGTCGGCCTGGCGGTGGACCTCGGTCGTGCAGGCTACCTACACCATTGCCCAGGCCCAAGGGCCGCCTCTGTGGCACAAACGCTGCGCGGCTTCCCACAAGATTCGTCTCTCCTCAGTGATGAACCTTGCCGCTCGTGCGCATACGAGATAGTACAGCTGCCACAACCAACCCCTCCTTGGGGGCCGCTTTGTTGTGTGATACCCTCGCTCCGGAACCCTGCCTCATCTCAGTACGTGCGCACATAGGAGACGGGGCCACAAGGCTAGGCTGGCTTGGGTGCGGTTGTTGGGGAACCCGTGTGACGGCTCCATCCACATGTGTTCCTTGCGCCCGGCGCCGCCCAGCCTGACGAGCGCCTGTCCCGGGGAGGTTCAGTTCGATGCCGACAGGTGCTTCTCCACGGCCGCGAAGCCAGACATGTCTGAGCCTGACGAGCGCAGAGATGATGCTAGCCTGGCTGATACAACGCCCACGGAAGCCCTCCAGACCCGCCGTCTACGGAGTCGAATCTGGTACCACCTCGTCCGGCGTGTTGGGAAGAGGCGAAGCCAAGGACAGGGCCCAAGATCCGTCACGCATGGCGGGAGGCGCTGCAGCTGCCCTGGATGTGTATTAACAGTATCACCAAAGGGCCCAAGGTAGGCAGGCGTGCTGGGACCGACAGGCAGGCTCTGCTGCGAACACCCTTCGAGCCGGCGCCATCTCGCCCGCCCCGAGAGATATCGTTACCACACCCACGGATCCGGCTGACCTGCATACGGCCGCGGCCTGTTGCTGCTGCGGCTGCTTCGTGTTCACTCGGCTCGCCAAGGCGTCGGCCTGGCGAATGTATGTATCCGCGTCGATGACAAAGCTCGCGGCATTCGCCAGACGAGAACTAGTTGACGAAAAACAACCGCACGAGAGCTGCCCGGAAAAGGGCCGTTCGATAATGTCGGTAGCCACAGCAAACTCGGAGATGGGGGCAAACCCGCTCAGGTGCTTTCTGGGAGAACCGGTACCACAAGAGCCTGCCATGCGCCTTTGTTTCGGCTCCGGTGTGCCCAACCAACTCGGGCCTGTGTTTCGCTTGTCAGGTCTGGCGACGGCTCCGCGACGGGATGCGCTTATTGAGAGGCGGTCTTGGAACGGAGAAGTACTTCGTAGGCTTAGCACTTCTGGGCCTGCTGTAATTTAACGGCGTCAGATTCCACACCTGCGGATATCCGCAACCGTAGGAGACGTTGGCTGGACAGAACGGTGGGCGGTGCCACGTGTTGCTGCCTGTATGGAACACCGCGATGTATACCTTTGACAGTACTTTTATGAAGGGATCGGGTTCAGTTGTCTGCGCCATGATAGGTGCCTATGGAAAGTCTCTGGGGACATCGAGTGGCCTTGAGGTGTTGGGTTGGAGTTGGTAGGAACCAAAAGGCCAGCTGCTCTACGGAGTATACATCTTTTGCTGACGCACGGACCACGTGCACTAATCTCGTTACATTCAACCTCAAGAAAAAAACCTTGGGCGGAACCTCAGTCCACCACCACCTTGCAGCTTGAACAATTTCAATCGCCCAATCGTTCCCAGTCAAGCAAGGCAGAATGTTTGCAGTTCCAGGCTGGTCGGTGTCCGCTGACGGCCTCAAAGCCGAGAAGGCTGCGCCGGCGGGCGGGCCTACTGGCGCAAAGTCCAGGAAGCGGAAGCGTGCCGGCGCAGCGGCCACCGAGGACGTCACGGCGTCCAACGTCGCTGATTTGTACGAGTCAGTCGTGGAGGGCAAGAAGCCGAAGAAGAGCGATGGACCGAAAAAGGAACAGGCTGCCAAGCGGCAGAAGAAGGATTCGAACGGGAAGGCAAAGAGCGGAAAGGAGGCGCATGATGAGAAGCCGGCTGAGGCTGAGACGAGCAAGAGCAAGACTCCGAGTGAGGTGAACCAGGGCGTCAAGGACAAGAACGACAAGAAGAAGAAGCAAAAGGAAAAGAAGAAGCGAGCCCCTCAACATGGCGAGGCCGCAGATGAGGCGGAATCGGCAGCACCTCCCTCAACATCCGATGTCACCACTAAAGCTCAACTCCCCATGCCGCCCAAGCCCGCCAAACTCACCCCTCTGCAAGCCTCCATGAGAGAGAAGCTCATCTCGGCGCGGTTCCGCCACCTGAATGAGACCCTCTACACCCGGCCCTCCGACGAAGCCTTCGGCCTCTTCCAGGAGTCCCCCGAGATGTTCGACGAGTACCACGAGGGCTTCCGGCGGCAGGTCAAGGTCTGGCCGGAGAACCCCGTCGACAGCTTCCTCGGCGACATCAGGGCCAGGGCCAAGGTCAAGCCCCCCGGCAGGGGCAAGCCCGGCGCGCCGCCCACGCAGCGCGCGAGGACCCCGCTGCCCCGAACGGCGGGCACCTGCACGATCGCGGACCTGGGCTGCGGCGACGCCCGGCTAGCAGAGTCCCTCCAGGCCGACAAGGCCAAGCTGCGGCTCGACGTCAAGAGCTACGACCTCCAGAGCCCCAGCCCGCTCGTCACAAAGGCCGACATCGCCAACCTGCCCCTCGAGGACGGCTCCGTCAACGTCGCCATCTTCTGCCTCGCCCTCATGGGCACCAACTGGATCGACTTCGTCGAGGAGGCCTACCGCATCCTCCACTGGAAGGGCGAGCTCTGGGTCGCCGAGATCAAGAGCCGCTTCGGCCCCGTCCGCGGCAAGCACGCCCCCGTCGACCACAGCGTCGGCAACCGCAAGAAGGCCGCCGCCGCCGCCAAGAAGGGCGGCAAGCCCGCCCCCGAGGACGACGCCCTCCACAGCCGGGACCTGGCCGTCGAGGTGGACGGCATGGAGGACCGGCGCCGCGAGACGGACGTCTCGGCGTTTGTCGAGGCGCTGAGGAAGAGGGGCTTCGTGCTCCAGGGGGAGCGTAGCGAGGCCGTGGACCTGTCCAACAGGATGTTCGTCAAGATGCACTTCACCAAGGGGGCGTCGCCTACCAAGGGCAAGGGGGCCAAGCCGCAGGATGCGCCGCCGAGGGGCAAAAAGGGTTTTGCTCCCAGCGGGGCCGAGGAGGGGGATGGTGACGAGGCGGGTGCGAACGAGGCGGCCATCCTCAAGCCCTGCGTCTACAAGATCCGTTGAGCGGGAAAGGGTTTGTTGGCCCGACGACGATGGAGTATTTATTGATGGGTGCTATCATCACGCCACCTAGATCAGGCAATTGATGACGTCCAAGTCGAGAGAAATGCTCATACATTCACCCCCAGCGGCTTCTCGTCTATGTTTTCGTGATCGCCAGCTTTCCATATTGCGCCCGTCAAAGACCAGAAACAGCGCACATGCATCTTGCGTCACTACCGCCCGGGACGCCCCGGGCAAATGACCCGTCCTATGCGTATCTGCCCTGTATGCTCCATCGCTTGCTCATTCCCAGATCAGACCGGCTGCCACGTCCACGTTATCCTCGGCTGCCTGGAGCGCCTGAATTGCTTCCGCCCTGCTGGCACCCATGGCCACGAGGGCGTCGATGTGCGCCGGCGTCACGTCTGGCGTGGCCGCTGCGGCCTGGGCTTGGGGGGCCGGCGCCGATGGCTGTACCGGCGGGTTGGCTGTGGACTGTGGTTGCGTGTCTTCAGGTGGCAGGACAACGCCAGACCGTTGCCCGATGGTGGTGCCCGCAGGGCCAGGTATCGTGGGCTCCTGCGCCGCCACGGCTTCCTCGTCCTTGGGGATTTCCGCCTCTCCGAGGAACGGCACCTCCTCGCCCTGGATGATCAGCTTGTCCTTGGCCAGGTCGATGGTCGCCTGATACCGCTTCAGCATGTCCAGGCCAAGCAACAGGTCCGTGGTCTTGCCCTCCATGACGGTGAAGCTGCAGGGCAAGTGCAGGCCTCCAATCTTGATCTGCGCAGAGTGTACGCGGCCGATGATGTTGGCCGTGCCCACGCCGCGCGCAACGCCAGCGAACCTGGTGTCGACGAGTCGCATAATGCTACACGCTTCGGCGCATGAGGGCGAGATGATGGTAGCCTGCGCTCCAGAGTCGACGAATGCTTTCACCTTGTGGCCGTTTACCTCCACGTTGACGTAGAGCATGTGAACTCTTCCGAATACTGGAGGAAAAAACGTTAGCCTTGCGAGCCTGGAGACGAGTGTAGAGGCGACCCCCGTCTGCTTACCCTCGGGGTTGTGCTCCATGGCATTCTGCAAGTTCTCCATGACTCTCTCTTGGCGTATCATGTCCTCGATCTTCCTCTGGTTGTCAATGTTGAAAGGGTCATCGTTGAGCCTTTCGATCTCGCGCTGCCTCTCGAGCCGTTCCCGTCGTTCACGATCCTGGGCGTCGTGCAGTATGGCGGCAAACCGCGCCGGGTCCTCGACGGCAGCCGCGAGCTCCGGATGCTGCCTCTGAAGCTGCTGCCTCAACGCCGGGTCGCCGAGAACCTGGAGGCGGACCAGCTCGGGGTCGTTGTCGCTGCCCTGCCGCGGCCGAGGCTGCGCCGCGGGCGGTGCCTGCGCCTGAGGGTGTGGTGCTTGTGCTGGAGCAGAGGTGTTCCCTCGCGTCTCTCTTACGTGGACCGCCAGCATGTCGCCATCGGCGATCTGCAGCTGCTCCATTGTCTTGGCATCGTCCGAAATGAGGCGGCCGTTGTGGTAGATGTGTTGAGAGGTAGGAAGGACGTTGGTTTCGGCGTGGACGGACTCGCGCAGGACGGAAATGGTCATGTCGGGGAAGATCTCCAGGTTCAGAAGGCTGTCCTGGTCCCCCGCCTGGGGGTTGAAGATGTTGAGGGTGATGCGCCTGCGAGAAGCCTGCAGTTAGCTCTCGGCCAGGGGCAGGATCGCGAGTCCATGACGGGTAGCTTACATTGCTGCGTCGGTGGGCAGGTCTGTCTGGGACGGGCGACGGTGAGCGAGGTGATATAGGGATCTCGGCTTGGCCGGCGAGATGGTGTTAACTAAAACCTCGGGCCTCAGAACTGTCGTCCAGGCGAGCGCGGATGAGGCGGAAGCAAGGGCAGGACGGAGTTGGTGGTGAAAGAAAGGTCGATGATGCCTCCAGAGGTGGTGTGGCTGAGGGAGGCAGCGAAGCAGCGGAAGAGGGGTGCTGGAGGGGCAGCTCGGGTGGTGTTTCAGGGCGGGGACGACGATCGGATCAGTGGGGTCCAGGCCGATCGACAGCCGCTGTGGCTACTTGTTTGTTAAGCTCGTTCGTCTACGCCCGTTTGCTTGTCCGTTTGCTCCTCTCCGCCTTCAGGAAGCACTGCTGACGGCTGTTCCAGATCCCGGATCAACCAACATACTCCCCCGCATCAGACACATACGAGTAAGGCAGGTGTGATATTACGAATACGGTGCTGTGCTGCTGGGCTGCCAGTCGACCAAGCATTTGCATCTGCAAGCGAGGTTGCATCTGAACCCGTTGGCGGTGGTCGAACGTCAGCGAAGACGGCCGAGGCATGCCTGCTGCGACTCACACTCAGCCGCGAACGCCTCCAACCTTGATGGCAAGAGGCAATCGCCCGTCAAGGCACAGATGCAGTACCGAGCCCAGTCCGGTTGGAGGCGTTCGCGGCTGAGTGTGAGTGGCAGCTCACCTCCAGGCACCATCGCACTCGTCATCGTGGCCAGCCTCGGCTCCGAAAATGGATTACCAGCAAGTAGAGGTGCGATGCTATCGGGATATACATACGAGTACAGCAATGGAATCACCAATTCGCCGACGCTCCTGGGTCCTTATCGTTGCGTCTCGCCGACATGTGCCAGCCAATCCTGAACATCGATGGCAAGCCGCTCCGCAAGTCCATCGTCGACCACGCCCTCTTGCCAGGTGAAGTCGATGCGCAGATCTCGCCCCTTCACGCCGATGGGACAGACGTTAATTGCAGCACCCGATACTTCTGCGCATATCGAGAATGATGCCTTGTCGATTGTCCAGCCCCCATTCCCCGGCGCTCCGTCAAGGACGCCGAGGTTGCTCACCAGCCAGCCCGACGATCGTGGCTTCTTAGTCCGGTCTCTCAGCAGGGGTCTCCAGTCCGGTATCAATCCCATTATACCGACGAGGTTATTCTTGACGCCCATATCTAGCGTCTTGCGAAGCTCTTCGCGCGTCGCGGCGGCAACGGACCAGACGAGACCTTCCAGACTCGCCCTGCCTTCAATACCAGGCGGCGCGCTGTTGACTTGGCTTCTGACTCTGGCAACGAGGACCTTATCGAACGCATGCTCCATGGCGGAAACAATCACACCCATTGTCTTGCTGGGCTCAAGGTGCGGATAGGCTGGTGGCTTCGAAGGAGTGAAAGGTCGCATGTTGATTGCTGTTTGGGCCTGGAATCCAGGCGCCTGGTCCACGGGTAGCTGTGAGGAGAGAGAAATCAGGACAACGCTGTGCAGTAGTCCTGTCAATGTCGTCTTGTGCCTGCGGCAAGCCACAAGCACGCGCTGGAGCGTGTGGTCCTCGACCGAAATAGTTCGAAGCTGAGTCTTATGCGGCAGCATCTGGATCGGCGCCCAGGTTGCCAGAATACCAGATCTCAACTGTAGCAACTGCGGCCTGAATTCTTTCCATAGCGTTCCGATCGAGTAGCCCATGGATAGGGAGTATTTACACATCTTGTCCTGGGACGGTGGAAAGTTGAGGCTCGTGTTCGTGATCGTGAGGACGTGATCGTTCAAGACGGGCGGCTCAGCATCGCCGAGTGGTGTGTTGAAGAAGTGAAGAAGCGTCTCATGAAACAACTTGGCGCCCATTCCGTCGGAAATTGGATGACACCAAGCGAATATAACCTCCAGGCTCTTGGATTCGTCTTGCTGGAGAACAACCAGTCGCCATAAGGGGCGGGTCTCCTGATGGGAAAACTTGGTGTCAAGCTGAGCTTGAAGGGCACTTGTAAGGATGTCGTCGTAGTCCTCCGATGGGTTGACGGCTCGCCACTCGATGTGGTGGTTGAGGTCGATACTTTCAAGCTCGACGAAGGACGGCCTCTTTGAGTCTTCGTCAATCAAGCCCGCTTGTAAGACAGGATGCCGCAATATTGTGCGGGACAGTGCCATCTCGAACGTGTGTCTGATATTGGCATGGTTTTCTGGACCAGTAAGCCACTCAGGGGTGGTGTAGCGGCACGTCACGGCAGTGCCAAAGTATTGGCCCAGGAGGTGCACTGTTGAAACATATAGCTCCCTATATCGCTTTCAGCATAAAAGAGAAAAGTGGAATTCTGACGATAGTATGCAACTCACATACAACTGAGTTGCCTGATAGTATTCGGCTTTCGATTTGCGTTGGCCTCCCGGCTGTGCTTTGAGAGCGCCGCAGACTCCATGACAAAGTTGAGGCTGGAAGCACACTGTACTCTTTGAGCCAGGAGTATAACAAGCGCTTTTGTCAGGACAATACGGCAGAAATGTTACTCAAGCCCAAGACTTATTGTTGAATATCATATCCGTGCCCATCCAACATTTAAAGAACGAATGGGACCCCACGTGGTTCGGACACGGAATAGTAGATTCAGCTTCAACGCGGCTTATGTACTGCGTAATACCCCAAAGAGATGCTATTTGCGGACAACAAAGGCGCACCCGCCTTGGCTGAGGCTCGCATATGCAGATACAAGCATCAGATGCGGCGGGATCCACAGATCCCGCGCCAAGCTCCGCAACTCCGCTGGCCCAGCCACGAAGATGAGGCGTCGCCATAAGCGTAGGCGGCTGGAACGGAAAGGTAGCTCGACATCCGCACAATCCATCAGCCGCGTACGTCCAGGTCCGGGGCTCGGGTGGCGCCGCAGCCGGAGACTCGGCGTGGGACGCAGGTCCGTCAGTGGAGCGTCTCTGGGACTGTCTTGTGAGTCGCACACCGTCGGGTTCATATCTGTCCGATACTGAACGCATGCTATGGTGACGGCAGGCACCCGGGTCAGAGATCAGAGGAACCAACGAGAACACCGCTAGAACAAACCAGCTCGTCCGGTCTCTCGAGTTCAGGGGAGAACAGCCTGTGCTATCTGTATCTTGGTACGGCCATCATCCCTCCGTCCGATCAAGTATATGGATTGTTGCGTTCTTGACCATTGTTCTGTACAAATCACATCGCAAGAGACGAATGATAGACCCTTCCGCGGGCTGCAGCTTACAGGGCCCGGTTCTGGGGCATGAAGAGTCTCGTATGTGTCATTGCCGCCATGCACGTCAGACCAGATCAGGGCCGTAATCTGGATCCAGGGCTCCATTCGACGCACAACGGCTTGCTGCAGGCTCCTGCAGATGCCGGGTGTGGCCTGACACTGGCTGCGGCACGATATAACTTGCCGGAGCCGCGGTTGGGCGAGCCATTCCTCGTCCGTCGACGCCGTTGAGAGCCGAGAGACAAGATGACCGCGTGCCGTGTCGACCATCTTAGGGCCGTACGGAGCAGATCGCGGCACGATGCAGGTGAGCACATTCGTTCAATAATCCCACGGGCTGTCTGTCGTAAGGCTTGTGGGTCCTCTGCCGCCCACAAGCTCCCCGTAATTAGCGTAGTACATTGAGGTGACTAAAAAACAGAATCAAGAAACAGTTTATTAGTAATATCTTACACTCGGGCCTCGCTTCTGGCTTGTCGAGATATTCGTACCGTGTTTGTCAATTCAGAGAGTCCCCGTACCTAATTCCAAGCCACAGTTAGTCAGTAAGTCAGTGAAGCAGTCATATAGCTAGGTAGAGAAGACTTACTACTCGTCCCTGGCTTTGGCCCTGGACCTGCCTGCAATTGTAGCATTTCTGGGTCCTCTCTGTTGGGTCTCGTACACCAACAAACTCTTCGTCAGGCTTGGCCTGTTTGCACTGCGAACACCTACGAGGCAAGACAGGGAGGTCAATACGGTCGGGCGGTATGTTTGATGGCTCGCGAGGGGGCTCTAGTGGCGGCGGCGATGCCGCTGCAGTAACCGAAGCCATGATTGTCTGGTTAACTCAACCGCGATACGTCGCTTGCAAAGGAATTATTGATTGAGAGGCTGAAGAGGCTAAAGAAAAGGTGAAAAGCTTACACGCATACATTTTCTGAATTTGCTATGCTGTACCTTCTCGTGTAAGTCTTCATGTTACGACCTAGGCTGACGGGCCGCGGGATGGGCCGGCTGTGCAGCGCTAATGCAGGCTGCACGGAACAATGGTCGGAACGACGGGCCAATAGG
>JALHCA010000804.1:0-23011 GCA_024340505.1 Tolypocladium nubicola | reverse complement strand
GTCACCGTGGTTATCCTTGTTCCGTTCCGCTGCACGTTCCCTGCGGGCCGTGGCCAACAAGCCTTCCCGTTGGTCGTGTCTGTTGGTTTGTAACATTAGATTATAGAGGTATTATATAAATACTCTATAGCTAGCCTAGCCCTCGTAATATTATAAATAAGATTATTAATATAACTAAATATAAGGGGAATAAGACTAAGAGGAGGATATAATAAAGGTATTAAAAGTATTAAATAAAAAGTAATTAAATAATAATACCTATAGAGCTAGATTAATTAACGGGCTATAATATTATAACTTCGAGCTATATACTCACGATATATTATTTAAGCTTTAATTAAGATATATTCGCTATGTAGCTACGAGCGCATTTAGATATCTATAGTATAAATAAGTAAAGCGGGCTAGCAGCGATATATACCTTAAAAATAAAGCATAAGTATAGATAGATATTCGAGTGAGTGCGTATAGTAGTACTCTTGATTATATTAAGTATTAAAAAAAATTAAGCTATAAGGGCTATATAAGTAATAATTTTAAGTAATATACTAAGTAAGCAAGGCGGTGCCTAGTTCCTAGGCGCCCTAGTCCCCGTTTCTAGCTTAACTACTGACAAGAGTAATATAGTACCACTGTCAACGGAAGACTGGCAGCGCCTGCGTGCCGCAATGGACGACAAGAAGAACGACGACTACGTGGTGCGAATGCCAGAAGGCGGCGGCTATTCCAGCGAAGAGAAGGAGCCGTTCATGGCCAGGGCCTCGCCGAGGAGATCACACAATGTATCGCCGCCGGCCTTGGTGCAATCCGTGTCGAGGCTCGATAACAACCTGCCGCTATCAGTTGTCGCGTACTGCCTGTCGTCCATCAGCATGACAGTTGTCAACAAGTACGTCGTGTCGGGCACATTCTGGAACCTCAACTTCTTCTATCTCGCGGTGCAGGTATGTCACGACGTGGTGGATGCGCCCGAGTACTCAACCAGCCGCTGACTGGGCACGTTGACGCGCGCAGGCTGTCGTGTGCATCGGCGCCATTGCAGCGTCCAAGCAGCTCGGACTCATCCGAAACCTCGCTCCCTTCGACCTGGACAAGGCAAGAAAGTGTACGTTGGGCGGAGGTCTGGACGTGGATGGTATGTTTGTCGCTGGACTGACGCTGGCGCGTAGGGTTCCCGATATCGCTTCTCCTCGTCGGAATGATCTATACGAGCACCAAGGCACTGCAATTCCTGTCCGTCCCCGTCTACACCATTTTTAAGAACCTGACAATCATCGTGATTGCATACGGTGAGGTCTTGTGGTTCGGCGGCAGCGTGACGTCTCTCGCGCTGCTTTCGTTTGGCTTGATGGTCCTGAGCTCGGTGGTGGCGGCGTGGGCAGACATACAGAGCGCCCTCGCCGGGGACTTTGGGTCGACCGACTCCTCGACGGCCATGTCAACGCTGAATGCCGGGTACGCGTGGATGGGGCTGAACGTCCTGTGCACCGCCTCGTACGTGCTGGGGATGCGCAAGGTAATTAAGAAGATGAACTTCAAGGACTGGGATAGTGAGTTCCCCTTTGGATTACGCCGGCGTTTGGCATCAACAATGCCGTATCGCTAATCAAGTATCGGCAGCCATGTACTACAACAACCTCCTGACCATCCCAGTCCTCGTGGTCTGCTCCCTGCTCACCGAGGACTGGTCCGGAGTCAACTTTTCCAAGAACTTCCCTGAGATCACGCGCAACCGGATCATCATTGGCATGGTCTATTCTGGTTTGGCTGCCATCTTCATCTCGTACTGCTCGGCATGGTGCATTCGGGTCACATCGTCGACAACGTACTCCATGGTGGGGGCGCTCAACAAGCTGCCCATTGCCGTCAGCGGCCTCATCTTCTTCTCCGCGCCGGTGACGGTGGGCAGCGTGTCGGCCATCTTCATTGGGTTTATCAGTGGCATTGTGTATGCCTGGTCCAGGGTACGACAGTCGGGTGCCTCGAAGGACTCTCTCTCTCTGCCGACAACGAGGCCGACTATGAGCGCCAGCTCTCAGAGCAGCCGAGATGCTGCAAATTCGTAGACGCGGTACGGCACGGTGCCTTCATACATGCGAGGAAGCGCGGCCACGAAGACGTTGCTCCGCTCCTTCACGCCCCTTCACGCCACGACGCTTACTTTGTCCAACATCTCTTGTATATTATAGCTCCTGTGCCGGAGCCTGGTCATTTCCAGCAGCATGTGGCTGGCTCGGGGCATGTCAATGTCATCTATGCAATCTACGGCCGTGTCTACACCTGTCGGTGCGGTCCGGAGAATGAGGCTCCGAGAAACTCGGTGAAGGACCGCAACAACACGTACGACCAACACGCACATCCTGCGGCCATTGGCCGGGAGTGGCCTCCAGATAGGACAGAGGCATGCTGGTTCGTCGCGAGCTTGTTTTTGGCCACGGTTCGTGCACCGGCTGTCTGCAAGCAAGCATGCGTGCACCTCGAATACGAAGCAGCGCATGGCTCTCGCACGACCTCCGCAGCCGGTCACCTCTGTGCTTGGTTTCAAAGAATGCGACACCTGGCAACGCTGGGGAGAGACTCGGATGAGGCCCCGACAATGTAACCACCCTATACATGTGTAGATAATAGCCCATTGAGGTGCCTGGCAAGCCCTGGCTTGGGAAGTACGGAGGTCTAACGGATCATTCACTACCTGGGGCTGGTTCTCTGTACTTATTAGGCTAGTATCGCCCTCGTCGCCAATAGAGTCCACCGTTGCTGGCAACGTGCCCACCACGACCACCAGACCGCACGTTACTCGTACTTCGGCACTTCAATATACGCCACCAAGCCACCAACCTCGTGACTTGGTCCCCTTACTCGCTTTGTCTCGTAATCAGCCCTCAACTCTTCACTCGCCAGTTCTTTGCCCAGGCAAGGCTCTCATTAAAGCGCCGTCTCGGTGTGGTGCAACACGAAGACACTTACGATCAATGCCCACGCGTTGGCATCTCGATACTGCTGTGCTCCGTTAGTTTTTTCGAAACAGCCACCTACATACGAATACTTGCCTTACACCATACGCCCTGCAACTCGCCGGCGATGCCCTGAACCCTCTCTGCTATGCTGGACGAGAAGCGTGCCTTGCCATCTTGCTAAAGTTGTAGCTGCTCACGAGTCCTGCGCTCTGAGGTGCATCGCCTCGAGGGCTGTTCAAAATGCTTCGGCTTGTGCACCGACGTCAGTCTCTCCATGCCTCCTTGCAGCGCCGCGCCGTGACACTGACCCTCTCGTCTCCTCTGCAGCTTTCGAGGCCCTCTCGACCAAAGTCGGCGCTTCCCCAGACGAGCGTGAGCGAGCAGCCCCCATACCCTTCCGATAGCGAGCGCCCTCCTGACCATGTCGCCCTCTGTGTCCCCCAGTCAAAATCATCTTCTCGTTTCTGCTCTCGTACCCGTTGGCCGGTCTTCTGAAGCGAGTCCCCGATGCGAAGCCTGCGCTCAAAAACTTGTTCATAATATGGTACAACCTTGCCTGTGTCCAACGGCCGCTCGCGGCTCCATGCTGACGCTCGTGTGTCCAATGACAGCACCTCCGTATTCTATCTTGTCGGCCTCTTCGACCTGTGGCATGGCCTCGCGACCCTCTTGATTAGCGCAGGCGGCACTTTCTGCATCGCCAAGTACCTGCGCGGGAGCCCTTACATGCCCTGGATCGGCTTCGTCTTCGTCATGTGCCACATGTCCGTCAACCACATCCGCCGCCAGGCTGCCGACAACCCCTCGACGGTCGACATCACCGGCGCCCAGATGGTGCTGGTCATGAAGCTCAGCGCATTCTGCTGGAATGTCGCTGATGGGCAGCTGCCCCAGGACCAACTGTCCGACTTCCAAAAGGACCGCGCCCTCGATAAAATTCCGTCTGTCCTCGACTTCGCCGGATACGTCCTCTTCTTCCCCGGCCTGCTCGCTGGCCCGGCCTTCGACTATGCAGAATACCGCCGCTGGATCGACACCTCCATGTTCGACGTCCCTGCTGAGATCGACCCGGCAAAGAAGCCTCCCGTGAGGAAGAGGCGCAGGATACCACGTAGCGGGACGCCTTCTGCCTCCAAAGCTCTCCGCGGACTGCTCTGGATCGGTCTCTTCGTTGCGCTGTCGCCCCGATTTGACCACGGGCAACTCGTGGCCGACTCGTACATGCGGCATGGCCTTCTCCACCGCATCTGGATCATGTACATGGTCAATCTTGTGGTCAGACTCAAATACTACGGCGTCTGGACCTTGACTGAAGGTTCTTGTATCCTAGCTGGCCTGGGATACAATGGCGTCGACCCCGTCACCGGCAAGGTTGCATGGAATCGTCTACAAAATATCGACCCTTGGATGGTGGAGACGGCTCAGAACCCGCGCGCCTACCTGGCTGGTTGGAACATGAACACAAACAACTGGTTGCGGAACTACGTCTATCTTCGGGTAACGCCCAGGGGCAAGAAACCAGGCTTCCGCGCCAGCATGACAACCTTCGTGACCAGCGCTCTTTGGCACGGCTTCTACCCCGGATACTATCTGACATTCGTCCTGGCGAGTCTGATTCAGACAGCCGCCAAGAGTAGGTCTTGCCCAGTTGCTTTCTGTCCCCCGACGCCCTCCGCATGCTTCCTTTGTGTGACTAGTTGCAACAAGTGCTAAGAATAATTTCTAGACTTCCGCCGCCTTGTTCGACCCCTTTTCCTGGACCCCATCACTGGCGGGCCATCTTCAAAGAAGAAGTATTACGATGCTGCAAGTTATGTCGCTACCCAGCTGACATTCTCCTTCGCCACGAGTCCTTTTCTCGTACTTTCCTTCACGGACTCCATACGTGCGTGGTCTCGTGTGTACTTCTATGGGTTTGCATGGACCCTGGTGGCCCTGGCCTTCTTTGCCTCGCCAGGCAAGGCTATGTTGAAGACACAACTGGGAAAGAGGCAAGGGAGGGCCAGTGCGAAGCTGGTGCGATCAGTAAGCACCGACAGTCTCACAGGAAATCAGCCAATCCTCGGCATTTCCAAAGACCTTGAACGTGATATGAATGAGGCCGTCGAGGAGTTCAGAGCCGAAATAGAGGCCCGGCAAAGGAAGAAGGCATCATGACATACTCCACAACTGACCACGCGAGCAAAGCTTGCGGCCTGGAGAATTTTGGGAACCGATTGCTGACATCAGCGTATCACATTCAGCATCACGAGATGCATTTGCAGCTAAGCAACAATGATAGACGGGCCATAAAGGGCGTTCAACTATTTATATCATAATTAACTTTAACATCGTTGGGAGTATCGTTAAGTCAAACATCTAAAGCAAAATCATCAACCATGGCCTTACATAGCATCATTGTGACCAGAATTGGACGGCGCCATCCATTCCAAGACAGTCTGACAACCCGTGCCGCCAATCCGTGCTGCGCATTGTCGTTACAAATACACATATACAAGTGTATTTTGTCCTGGCGCCTTTATCCAAAAAGCCAAAAAATTTAAGAAGAAAATAAACCGACGCCGTGATCGAGGCCGGCATATGAACAAGAAATGAAGAGGGAAGAAAGAAGCTCGTAACAAGTCGGAACGGAGATCATCGTTATTTCGTCAAGTCGTCGAAGGCCAACTGCCTGGCCGGGAAGATATGGGTTGGTGTGTACGGTGGAGGCGATCCTGAGGTCTCGCAAGATCAGTCATGACCCCCATTTCTGCTTCACACCGGTGACGATGAGTGCAATGACAGCGCCGGTGACGAATATGCCGACTATAGCCATGGCCCGATTAAGGTTCCTCCACCATTGGGCACGGCTATAGCGACGTGCGTCGACTATCCCCTGCATCTGATGATTGGCCTCGAGGCGTAGGTCGAGATGACTGGTGCTGTGCTGGCCCTCTACCATCTCGGACTGCGGCTTGGGCGGGAGTGGCAGAAAAGAGGCAACCATCCAGGCTGTTAAGATGCATTGTCAGTCTGCCGTCAAAGAAAGGGCTTATCGGCCAACACTCACCAAAGGGAAATATGAAGCCAATAACGAATAAGATAGGTTGGAGATTCCGACGGTAATTGAAGCCTCCATTGGTAGACCACACAGCCGACGGTGGCTCCCAGATGCTATATCTGCTCGTGCGCCTGTCCCGGCCGAGATGCGGCGACCAAATACTGGAGGTCTGCTTCTTCACCGCACGAGCCACAGGCATTGGAGGATACGGCATTATTTGGTCGTCGACTCCCGAATCGGCTCCACGACCTCCTCGATGGGGTGCTGCCTCTCGTGTCCGGCGTCGAGGACTATGGATGGCTACAGTGGCTCTTTCGGCGCTCGGAGACCGGCTGAGAAAGGAACTCCTTCGTGAGCCATCGTTGAACTCGGAGTAGAGTGAGTCCGACGACAGCTGGGTGGCTAAAAACCTGCGTTCGCCGCTGCCGTAGTATAGCCTGTTTAAACGGTCAGTCAGCGGTCTCCTCCAGCCGGCGTCATCGCTAGCCGCTCTCAGGGGCTGCCCTTACCTGGCCCAAGCGGGAATGGCCGAGCGGTTGAGACTGTTGCTGCGAGAGCTGCCAGACGACCGCAGGTTGCGATCGGATGAATGATTAGACAAGAAACTGTATAATCGAGGGCGCGAGGGCCGGTGATGCAGCTCTTCCAGGTCAGCGAGGCCATCACCGTGCTCGTCGTGGTCCCGGATGAGCCGTACGGTGCTGTGGTTTTGCTCCCGATTCGGGATCCGGCAATACGCTGCCGGGGGATACTCTGGAGATTCGCCCATCGTGAGGCATGACCTCGTCTGGGCCTCGTCAAAACCATGCAGGGGTAGCGAGACGCCAACAGTCTGGCTGCTGCGGTACCCATGGCCCGAAAGGGGATACAGGGAACGCGAAGGGCCCTCGCTGCCGTCCTCACTTTCGGACATGACTGTCGATAAGGCAGAGCTCCATTGGTGCTGCTGAGACGTGGGACTAGTGTTGAAGAGCCGGAGCGAAGAGTTCTGCCGCAAAATCCCGCTAGGCATGTGTACGGTGGCAGCGGCAGCGAACAAAGAACGGGTAGCCTCCTCGATGATGATGCTGGAGATGGAGTTCAGAGATCCAGTTCGTATGGAATCTTGAGAACGTGATGAGGACAGGCCGGGCTGCTGGTGCTCCTGGCGCTCCAAGACGTTTCTCTTGGTCGGTCTTAGCGGAGGGACAAGTAGGCTTTCCCTCGAGTACTCGGGTCTGAGTCGAGACGTGGGGCCGGCAAGGATAGACGATGAAGGCGATAGGTCACCGTGGATAAGATAGTTCACTTCGCTCTCGCCCGTTCCGGGTCGTTTCTGGTCGTCAATGGACTGATCAGATGATGACTCGCCCAGGATATCGATGTTGGAATGGCTTGACGTAGGGGGCAGGCCCTCGACGTCAGCGCCAGCTGATCTAACGATGGCACCCGCAGCAGCGATAGCAGGCGAACTATGACCATAAGTCTTGTAGTTAGATCTCTCAGAAGATGTGGAGCCCGACTGCGAGGAGCAGGAAGGCTGCTTTGCATGGAGCCGAGCAACGCTCAGGGGTAAGGTAGGAAGGGGCCCTGGGAGAGGAGCGAGCGCTCGATCAGGCTCTCGTGAGGTCGAGCCCTCGGAGGGGAGGGCCTGTCTGCGATCCGAAGCGCTATGGTGCACCTTGCGCAAGCCGCCAACAAAGCGATAATTCCAGGGCGAGGATGAGGCAGGGCCTGAATCGTCGGGGTATGGCGAGGCCAGACGAGGGGACTGCTCGAGGAGCGGCGTCAGGGGAGAGCTGGGCCGATCATCGCCGAGGACATCGGAGGTAGATAGGTCGTAGGAGCTGCTCGGGACGGTTGAAGAGAGGTGGGGGGACCTCAGAGAGTTGGTGGCAGAGCCGGCTTGGGGTTGCAAAGAGAAAGTCTTGTCCGAGTGGACGTTGATAACTTTTTTGGGCCAGCGCCAGGAGGGCGATGGCGAGGGGGACTGCTGCAACGGAGAGGGTGAGGGAGACGTAGGCGGGGACGGGGATGTCGCCAACGGCTGCGTACTCGTATGAGCAAAGGCGGTGACGGCAGTCTCATTGGCATTGAGACTCGAGTTGGACGTCGCATGAACCGTGGCGTCGGCAACATGCCTAGAGTGGGAGGGTGACGGGACGACACATGAAACGAGTGGGCTACTGCAAAGCTGGCCTCTGGGACTATGGCCCTGGTCGTTCTCCTGGTCGTGGCTATGACCATCGCAGCCCGTGGCTACGCCCTTGGCCGGCCACGAAGGGGGCGAGCCGGGCGAGCAGCCGGCATAGGAGACGGGGCGGGACGGAGCCGAGGCGGAGCCCCCATCGGCATCGGAGCTGAGACGGGGCGGGCTGTAGGGTACGAGGCGGATCTGGAGCCTGTTGCGCTCCGAGGGCGTCCGCTCATGGAGGGCGCGACGCTCCGGCGAGGGAGCCGGCGAGGTGGGCATGCTCAACCCGTACTCGTACTCGCGGCACCCACTAGGCGGGAGCGTCTGCTCCCATTGCCTGGGGCGGCGGGACGAGAGAGATGCTGAGGCGGCTCAGGCTGAAGCAGGGGCAAAGGCGACGATGAAACGCAGGTCGCGGAGACTTGGCTGTCTGCTCGTTTCGTCGATGAATGGCTGGTTGGATGGATGGACGGCGTGCCAGGCTCAGGGCAAGGTCGGATTAGGATTAGCAACAATCCCGCGGGCGACGGCAGCGGCTGGTGCTGCTGCTGAGGGTGATTGGCGACGCGAGGACCAAGCAAAGCCGTGGTGACGTTGCCAAGTGTATCGTGATGTTGGTATTATAGCGCCGTGATGATGGGCATGAACGTTAACGAGGGACGTGGCTGTATCGATTGATGTATCCGTAGATGGCGTGATGGTCGGAAACAGTGGCAAGTCGAGCGTAGCAAAGCAAAAAAGAGTGCTGCCGTTGGGTCGTTTGTCAAGCAGCCGAGGCAAAGAGCGTATTAAGGATGGCTAACAGGAGAAGGGACAGACAATAGGTAGGATGCGGAAGACAAGGAGGACAAGTAGTGAGAAGGAGAGACAAATATCGAAGAACGAATGTATAAGCAAGAGAATTAAAGCAAAGATGAAAATATGCGTCTGTAAGAGAGCGTGATAAGGGGATGGTGAATAGAGAGCGAGAGAGAGAGAGTACGGGTAGGAGAAGAGAGAAGGGGAGGCGAACCAGTAGCCGCCGTAGAAGCAAGGTCAGCCAGGTAAGGTAGATGGTTGGTTCGTTGGAGCCTTTGTTTGGGCCTCGCGCTCTTCCTCACCACACGACGTGTTCACATTGAGCCGGGCCACATGGTAAGCGACCGCAAACAGGCCGTGGACGGGCCACAGGAGACTGACTGACCGCCAGAAAGAAGCGAGGGAAAAAAACGAAAAAGCTGGCTTGCGCAAAGTGTGACATGGGCTGGCTGGCTGGCTGGCCGGCCGGCCGGGGTGGCAGATCAATCACGATGGCTAGAATGGGACTGAACCACCTGCTCCACGGGGGCATCTGCAGCTAGTGGACGATGTTTAATGACCTCCTGCGCGGTTGCGGCAAGTACAGAGTACGAGGTACGAATACGTACAAGCACGCCATTCAGGCACGCGTAGGCTGAGGTCACCTTGGGAGTACCAAGTACGAGTACCCGTATATACCTATATCATATATCCATATTATATACGTGCATTTAATACCGGGTGCAAGTGCTCTTGCCGTTTGCGCAAACCAATATGTTAATGCGGACTACGGAGTATACGGACCTATTCTGCTCAGCTCACCCTTGGCTCTGTACTCGTAGAGGGTCGGTACCCACCCGGTGGAGTCCCGGGGAACAGGGCAGGAGCAGGGAACTGGACTAGGCAAGCGCCCAGGATGAAACAGAAACACACGGGTTCGGCCAGTGTTTCTTGCTGGCCGCTGTCTTTTCCTTCCTGAACGACTATGAACAAGTACGGACTACTCGTACTGTACTCGTACCTGCACCTCCGGACGACGATGACATATCGGCGTGCCCACCCAGTGGCTACACTGTCAAATGTCGCTTTGTGCAGCGCAGCGCAGGTGGGCGGTTCCGGTGCGGGCGGCTCCCGTCGCCTTCGCGTCGACGCGCCGCTGGCGTCCAATTAGGCGGGACGTCATCAAACGACCTGCATTGTACCAGTCGCTCCATGGTCCGTATCGTACGGACTACTCGGAGTCTTGTATCGCGAGACAGGCGAGGCCAGCGACGACACGGTCTTCCATGACAAGGCACTACGTAGACCGGCGGGACCTTGCAAGCCTGCGTGCACCACCAAGTTCGAGCCGCCGTTCGCCTCGGCCACGTCCTGGCAGACCGACGTCCTTCTCCCCGAGTCCGTCTCAGGTGCCAGGTGCCTGGCTGCATCTGGTGTCCACTGCCAGTGGCGCCGCCAATTTCGCCCCGTCTCAGACATGCCACGTTTGATGAGAGCCTGTTGGATTTGCGCTCGGCACGGGTACTGGCCCGTACCGAGCGTCACCGCAGCAGTCACCGCACTCTTCGCTTCGCAAGTCGTCCGATGACCGCAGGTTGGTTGGAGTGAAAAGGGGCAGGCCGAAAGAGGCTCTGGCGCCTCTTGCCCCCTGTGCCAGCGCCGAAGCCATTGGCGAGTCTGGCGATCTGGTCCGTGAGTGCAGCCCACCATTGACCGTTGGAGCCGACGCCAACCAGCACCAAAGCACGAGTACTCCATACTCGTAGGTACGTACTCCGTACTCGTAGGGGCTTCCTTGGCTGCGTACGAGTAATAGCCACTGGCCCGCCTGCCAAATCTACGCTGCTGGACCAGGGACACTTCGTACAACAATGCAATAACACAATAACACAAACACAATACAACCTGGCACCTATGATTCTTAGTGCCTGCCAATATATGCTTCAATTCCCAGCTCCTCCCCGCCCGCCAAGAGGAGCTGATCCAACTCTATCGGTACCATATCGTCGGGTATCTTGCGTTCAAGCGTGCCCAGCCATTGCCCTGCCTGCAATCCAAGACATTTTGCCGCCTGGGCCCCCGTCTGCACGAACCAGCCGGGAACTTCTCCTGCAACCCGACGCTATTCAGACTTCTGACAGCCCGGCAGTCCGCGTTCCCGCATTTCTGCTTCGTTCCACCGCTTGTTCTTTTCCGGAGCGGTTCGACACGCCCGGGCGCCTGCAGTCTGTCGGTTGGTTGGCGTCTGTCTCTAGTCTCTCGACGAGGTCGGGCTGCATTGACAGCGTTTCATAAGACATAATAGGCAGTGCGGTAAGAGTCCTCAGATGGAATTGCCGCCGAGTTTCGGCTCGCGCCAGCCTGGCCTCGGCCAGCCACGGGCCTTTGGGCTTCTGGTGAGTTCCCCCTCGTGCAGGCCCCGAGAGGCCGCAGATCCCGAGGCCGCCGCTGACATCTCTCTTCGCGGTCCGTCTCGGAAAGGTGATCTACTGCCTCGTCTATGTCCTGCCTCTCTATGCCTCAGCCGCCACCAGAGCCTCGCCAACCCGATCCAGGGATGCTCCGGAGGCCATTCGAGCCAGGATCCGCTCCGTCTCCCTCTCCACGGCGACCTGCTCCTTCGCCACGTTTCTCATCCTCCTCCGGTCTCTCTCAACCTCCGGCTCCACCTTCGGTTTCGACTCCGGCTCGGCACCCGGGTCTCTCACGGCCAGCCACCGCCAACTTTCCTCCTCCCTGCACCTCATGGGCTACTGGCCCCTTGGCCTGCCCGAGACTAGCAGGGCCCTCCTTCTCACCGCCTTGCTCTTCGCCGGGCCCCTCTATGAGTGCCTCGTCGTCGATGGCGTCTGGAGATTGTGGCTGCGCCTCGAACCCCTGAGGCACGTCGGCACCGACTGGCCAGCCTGGCGGAACATGGTCGCTGTACGTTCACCTCTCTCTCACCTCTCCTCACCTTCCGTCGTGCCGATCGTCCTGTGCTATTGTTCTGCGAGGTCCTCTCCCTCCCCCCCTGGTGCTCCCATATCTTACGCTGCTGACCGCCCCCTCTCGTGGCCTAGGGCCCCGTCACCGAGGAATGCCTCTTCCGCTCTGCCGCTGTCCCGTTGCTCCTGCTGGCCGGCTCTGGCCTCACGAGCATCATCTTCCTTTCTCCCTTGGTCTTTGGCCTCGCCCATCTTCACCACTTCTACGAGTTCCGCGTCACTCATCCTCAAACGCCTCTTGTCGCCGCCATCGCCCGCTCTGTCCTCCAACTCTCCTATACGTCCATATTCGGCGCCTATGCCACCTTCATCTTCCTACGCACGGGCTCCTTGCTCGCCGCCATCTCCGTCCACACCTTGTGCAACTCCATGGGACTTCCTCGGGTCTGGGGCGTGCTCGAGCCATACTGGCTGCCCACCAGCGAGCTCTCACAGTCCCTCTCCTTGATCAAATGGACCGGCCTCTACTACGTCCTGCTCGTTGGTGGCTCAGTGCTTTGGTGGTCTAGTTTGTATTCGTTGACCCAGTCCCCCATGGCTTTGGCTGGCTTCTAAATAGGCTGGCGTTTTGCCGTCTCTGAGAGGGTCCCAAAATCACCAGCTGCCGCGCGACAGTCTACTGCGGTGACCCGCTTTGGTGTTATCCTGCCGGATCGAGGCCCTTGAATAGATATTCGAGAAACCTGTTCCTCATACAGACAACATGGTCCCTGTATCCCCTTTTCTAGATCCTGCGACAGTGCGCCGGTCGAAACAGCGGCACCCGCGTCCCCCGGGGGTGCGCTACCTTAGGGCCGCAGGCCCAATTTCAGACCTGGGAGCGAACCCGGCATCGAAAACTCGTCGTCTTCCTTGGGGCTTGGCGGTCTTCGGTGCCGCAGCGATGTGGCCGGATCCCTCCTCTCGTCGTCAGCGACGCCCTCTCTTCGCCGTGCCTCGTCCCGTAAATCGCGGCCAACCTCCTTGCCCTTGGATCGCCCAACAGAGCCGCCGCCATCCGCCATGGCATCGTCCGGGCACCTCGTGTTCTTCTTCCTAGGCCACAGGCTCGGCAGCGCAATTTCTTGAAAGCGAGGTTCGACGGCGCGCTCGTCGAACCACCGGTGCAGGCGCGCCTCGACTAACTGGGCGATTTTTGGCACGTCTTGCAGCCTCGAGCGGCTGCCGAGGAGGCTACGGATGGAAAAGTCTAGCCGGTAGTCATCGAGGAAGCTAAAGGTCATCATTGTCGGGGTCGACTGCGACGGGTTGCTCGGGATGAACGAGATGGACAGCGTGCCGCTGAACCTGACCACCGACACGGCCAGGGCCACGGGCAGGACTGCAGATAGCTTCTTCGGGTAGTTGAGGAGGAGCTTTGTTTCCACGGCTAGCGTCAGCATGTCGCTCAAGTCGACATCCATGCGAGCCTGGAGCCGTGTCCCGTCCCTGGCGGCCGTGGCGGCATCGAATTTGATCCCGTTTCCAAGCGTGAGCCCGTCCTCGTCGACGAGGATGACGCGGCAGTTGCTGAAGATAGGAAAGTCCTCGCCCAGGCTCAGCTCCGTGACGCGGATGTCGTCGACGAAGTCGGGCCGCGAGGTACCATTGAGGGCCTTGGTGAGGGAGTTGAGGATGGCGTCGTCATGTTGGGCATCGCTGCGGAATTGGGCGATAGTCTGCGCGACCAGGACGTTGAACCAGTCAAGGCTCTCGGGCTGGTGGCTATCGACGTTGTAGTACGTTTTGCTCAGGATGGAGCCTATGGTCAGGGCGGGCGGGTTCCTCAGGACGCTCGACTTCTTACGACTCAACGTCTGGCCCTGCCTCTGGCTCGGCGTGCGTAGGCTCAGCAGCGATTGTTTGTGGGCCAAGGTCCTCGCCCTCCGCTCCGTGGCCCTCAGCGATGCCGTGGCGTCGGGGGATGGCGGGTCGCCAAAGATGAAGAACTTGATGAAGGCCGCGAGTATCAGCACCACAGAGAGCTGTCCTACGACGAGGCCCTGCGTGAACGAGAGCCTGCGGTTTTTGCGTGAGCTCCTGTTGGCACAAGCCATGGTAGACGACGACAACTCACGTTGGTTCGGGCCTCGCGGGACAGGCAGCGTCTGAGGCCATGTTCAGCTACGCGCCATGGGCTGGTTGCACCGCGTGGTTTCAATTAGGCTGTTGTGTGGGGGGTTACGCCCGGTGCTGTTCAGTCCTTGCGAGGCTGGTTGCTCCTGAGTGTCATGGGAAGCCGAGGTGCGCAGCATGGACGTTGTTGTCAACTCGTTGTCGCTTTCATGGACATCTGTTCTATTAGAGTCTGGTCTTGTACAGAGTACATTGACCTGCGTATGTATGGACATATCGGGGTGTGGATGCCACTAACGGTGCCCTCATCCGCTTTGGCTGTACTCGATCTCAAGCGGGCAGGCTTAACTACTATTATGATACTCCCCCGTAGGTACGCATACCTTGCCAGACAGTACGTAGCACGCTGGCGATATCTTTCCCGCCACCTCATTCATTCATACCTTTCTCCTGGTCCTCCACCCGTCTTATACAAGGTCTGCCGGGCCCAAGCCTCATTAACTACCCAACCTCCATATATTTTCTCCTCCTAGGCGCTGTGTCTCGTCGTCGATCGCAAGTCTCGTCGTGTCGCAACCGTGCGGCAAGGCCGTCGGTAATTCCTTGCGCGCGAGCGTTGTGGCACGGAATAGGTGTCCACGCCGTTCTCCCACGGGGTTCGGGCTCCCTTTCTCGCCGCCCACCATGGACGTGTCCCAGGCCGTGGCGGGCTACGTCTCCAAGATTGTGATGCCGTCAGGAGATGCGTCATCTGCCAAGATGAAGATCTTGCTTCTTGACCGCGAGACCGTCTCCATCGTGTCGACAGCCGTCACGCAGTCGTCGCTACTAAACCACGAGGTTTATCTCATCGACCGGCTCGACAACGCCGGGCGGGAGAAGATGCGCCACCTCCGCTGCCTCTGCCTGGTGCGGCCGTCTGCCGAGACCATCCAGCTGCTCATTGACGAGCTCCGCGAGCCCAGGTACGGAGAGTACTACCTTTACTTCACAAACGTGGCCAAGAAGTCGTCGCTGGAGCGCCTAGCCGAGGCTGACGACCACGAGGTCGTCATGGCAGTCCAGGAACACTTTGCCGACTACACCGTTGTCAACCCAGATCTGTTCTCCCTCAGTGTCTCTCTCCCGCGCTGGCGCATCTGGGCCGCTGATAGCCCCGACACTTGGAATCCCGATTCGCTCCAGAGATGCGCCGAGGGCCTCATTGCCGTCCTCCTCTCCCTCAAGAAGAAGCCTCTCATCAGGTATGAGAGGAGTAGTCCCCTTGCTAAGAAGCTGGCCTCGGAAGTCCGCTATCTCATGTCCCAGGAGGAGCAGCTGTTCGACTTTCGCAAGGTTGACACGCCGCCCATCCTCCTCATCCTGGACCGGCGAGAGGATCCCGTCACGCCGCTCCTTTCTCAGTGGACGTACCAGGCCATGGTCCATCACTTGCTAGGGATCCAAAACGGGCGGGTAGATCTGAGCGATGTGCCAGACGTTAGGCCTGAGCTCCGAGAGATCGTCCTGTCGCAGGACCAGGATCCCTTCTTCAAGAAGAACATGTTTCTCAACTTTGGCGACCTTGGCGGGACTATCAAAGACTACGTTGAGCAGTACCAGTCCAAGACCAAGAACAATGCCAACATCGAGTCCATTTCCGACATGAAGCGCTTCATCGAAGAGTACCCCGAGTTCCGCAAGCTCTCTGGCAATGTAAGCAAGCACGTCACTTTGGTATCCGAGCTCAGCCGCCGGGTTGCCGCCGAGAATTTGTTGGAAGTAAGCGAGATTGAGCAGAGTCTGGCATGCAACGATAATCACAATTCCGATTTGAAGGTACGCGCGCTCCCCTTTCCCCGAGCTGCTAAGATCTGAGCAATATTAACACGCCCACCTAGAATATACAAAAACTGATCCAGGCGCCCAACGTAACGGTTGAGGCCAAGGTCGGACTGGTCGCGTTGTATGCTTTGCGATATCACAAGCACCCGTCTAATGCGCTCCCCATACTCATGGATCTGCTAGTCGCGGCTGGGGGCGTGTCGCCGCGCCAGGCGGAGATGGTCAGCAACGTTTTGGCATACCACTCGTCACTCCACTCTTCGCAACCGCACGGCGGAATTTCAGAGATTTTTGAGTCTGCAGGAATCTTCTCTGGAGCCTCAAGCCGCTTTAAGGGCCTGAAGGGGGTTGAGAATGTCTACACACAGCACACGACCGTGCTAGAAAGCACGTTACAAAACCTGATCAAAGGCCGGCTGAGGGAGCAACAGTGCCCCTTTGTGGAAGGCGGCGGCTCAACAAGAGACAAGCCGCAGGATATCATTGTCTTCATAGTAGGCGGCGCTACGTACGAGGAGGCCAAGATGATTGCCGGCATCAACGCGACCACGCCGGGCGTCCGCGTGGTGCTGGGCGGCACATCGATTCACAACGCCGCCACGTTCCTAGAGGAGGTTGAGGATGCAGTGAGCGCATGGCCTGAAGCGAGAGGCAGGAGGTGAGGCGCTGCACTGCCTCCCAGCTCCAGGAACACGGGTGTCAGCCTTCAGGCCAACAGCGACACGGACGCAAACTTGCAAGTGATCAACCAGACAGCGCCCAGAAGAGCCGTCCATCCATGGCTGTGGTGCCGGGGAAGTGAGAATTGCACGTAATTGAGTGGGCGGACCGCACTTTGACGGAATGCAACAAAGCTGGGTGACGAGCAATTACAAATTTAGTTGTTTGATGCCCGAACGATACGGGCGCGATGGTTGTAACTTGTGTGGCAGTGACACTGTCGTTAACGTTGCTTGGAAGGGGACGCCCCGATTAGCGGATCTCCGGTTTACCTGGACGGTGTATTCCTGTATGCCATAGACAGTGCGAGTTACAATTGCATAATACCAACAAGACGACCTGCATCAATGAACCTGGCAAGCCTGGTTAGTGGCGACCGTTAACCAGCTGCATTTCAAGAATCCAGACTAATCGAGATCTCGGCAGAACATTGTCGCCGGCTGATCTTCGACGGGCTACGAGCATGCCATGCATGCCCTTGTGCGCCCAAGATGGCCATCTTGGCTGCGCCGCCGCCAGGTGTACAGGAAGCGAAACCTTGCGACGGTGGCTGACGGCTCGAGGTTGGTGTCAGAACGCCGGGGTTGATTGCTCGCACGACTGGCTATACTAACCTTGCCCGCAGACCCTTCGATGTTGTCGTCATTGGCGGCGGACATGCAGGCGCCGAGGCGTGCGCCGCCGCTGCGAGAGCTGGCGCGAGGACTGCCCTAATCACCCCCAGAGCCGACAACCTCGGGACGTGCTCTTGCAACCCTAGCTTTGGAGGCATCGGCAAAGGCACCATGATTCGGGAGATTGATGCCCTCGACGGGTTGGCTGGGAGGGTCATCGACAAGGCCGGCGTTCAGTTCCACATGCTGAATCGCAGCAAGGGCCCGGCTGTCTGGGTAAGGTCCAAGCTGCCTGGTTGCGCTGTTCGCCAAGGCTAACACCCAGTTCTCTCCAGGGTCCACGCGCCCAGATAGACCGGAGTCTCTACATGAAGTACATGAGACAAGAGCTTGAGTCCTACCCGAACCTCTCCATCGTCCTCGCGAGCGTATCGGACATTGTACTCTCGACGCCCGATGCGCCGACTGCGGATGGGGCTAAGAGTGTCATCGCCGGCGTGCGCCTGGACTCGGGCCGAGTCCTGCCCACCAGCAAAGTCATCATCACCACGGGCACATTCCTTGGAGGCGAAATTCACATTGGTCTCCAGAGCTATCCTGCCGGACGGCTTGGCGAGGCCGCGACCTTCGGGCTCAGCAAGTCGCTGCGAGATGCGGGCTTCCAGCTCGGGCGGCTGAAGACGGGTACGCCTCCACGGCTGGACCGAGGAAGCATCAACTTCAGGGCGCTGCAGAGGCAACTTGGTGATGACCCGCCCACCCCCTTCAGCTATCTCAACGACGGTGTGGCAGTCCAGGAGCAACTGACATGCAGCACCACATACACCAACGAGTCGACGCACAAGATCGTGCGCGAGAACCTGGACAATACCATCCACATACGAGAAACCATCAAGGGCCCCCGCTACTGCCCGTCGCTCGAGTCTAAAATCGTCCGTTTCGCGGACAAGGAGCGCCACATCGTGTGGCTCGAGCCAGAAGGGTTCGACAACCCCGTCGTATACCCCAACGGCCTGTCGATGACCATACCTGCCGAGGCGCAGGAGCGAGCTCTTCGCACCATTGAGGGCCTGGAGCAGGTCAAGATGCTTCAGCCCGGCTACGGTGTCGAGTACGACTACGTGGATCCGCGTGGTCTGAAATCCTCGTTAGAAACCAAGGCTATATCGGGCCTATACTTGGCAGGGCAGGTCAATGGCACTACGGGGTACGAGGAAGCTGCTGGGCAGGGCATAATCGCCGGCATTAACGCGGGACGGGCTGCCTCGGGCCTACCGGCGGCGTCGTTGTCCAGGTCAGATGGATACATTGGCATCATGATTGACGACTTGATAACGAAAGGAGTGACGGAGCCCTACAGGATGTTTACATCGCGCAGCGAATTCCGCATGGCTGCCAGGGCTGACAATGCCGATCTCCGCCTGACCGAACACGGGAGGGACTGGGGCGTCGTTTCGGACAAGCGCTGGGGGGCGTTCAGCGATGAAAGGCAGCAGATCGCCGACCTCACCAATGCCCTCGGTGGCATATCTCTGACCCCGGAGCAGTGGATCGAGAGGGGATTCCGGCTCAAGCGAAACTCGCGGCGCCGCACGGGCATAGACATGCTTCGGCTGTCCAACACGGGCTCTCGCGTCGGGCTAGATCATCTCAGCTCCATCATTCCCGCTATTTCAAGATACCCGCCGCGCATCAGGGATCGAGTCGTCATCGAGGCGTCGTACGCGCCCTACGTAAAGATGCAGGCGGCAGAGCGCGGGCAGCTCACCTACGACGAGAACATCCGGATCCCATATGACCTCGACTATGATGCGATCCCAGGCCTGGCCTTGTCCGAAAAGGAGGTGCTCAAGGCAACGAGGCCGGAGACGCTGGCACAGGCTCGCCGGGTGGAAGGCATCACCCCGTCAGGCAGTCTGCGACTCTTGGCTCACGTTCGTCGTCAACCCAGCAGAGGCCTCTTGGAAGCAAGCTAGCGATTGTCGTCAGACTTGGAAGCTGCCACCTCTTCGCAGCAGATCCCAGCCCTGCGAGAACAAGAGAACAAGGGCGGCGGGCACAGGTATTTTATCGAGTGAGCTGCATGTACATCCACATGTAAAATTATGATATTTAGCAAGCGATAGAGGAAACACACTGGCACGGTAGAGCTCAGGTTTTAGGCGAAATCAATCAGAAGAGAGTCGCCGACGTCGATCGAGCCGTAGCTGGAGGTGATGAGAGATGGCACATCTCCCTTTGCTTCATGCAACGAAGGGACAGCATCTGGCTTTGTGCGGCGTCTCCTGATATCGAGGCTGGGGTGGACCGTCCCGTGCCTGGATAGGCAGGTATCACATCTAGAACCCAGTGAACGTCTCGTTTCTACTTGAGTATCTTCACGGCGTCTTTACTGAAGACGTAGCTTGCGCCGCTCCACACTGTCGTGGCTGCCACGATGTACCTGCTTGCTGTCAGCCATGCGAGACGGGGAACACGAGGAAAATCCGACGAGCGGCTGCGGATTCGTGCGTACTGCATAGTGGTGAGCGCCAGCGCCATGTCGGCATCGATGAGCGGGGCGGTCGTGGTCAGGCCCACGAGGGCCAGCTGGAGAAAGGTGTTGAACTTGCTTATCGTGGTTGGGCGCACCTCGGCCGAGGGCAGGGAGAAGTCCCAGTAGCGGGTAAAAGTCTTGGGATGAGGAAGTGAGATCCAGCGGTAGTAGATGGCAGCGATGCCGAGGCCCACGTCTCTGCCCAGGATAATTGTTGCCACCCACACTGTTGCGTGCGCGTTTTGCCAACGTCAGTTGCGTCTCCGTGGCCCCTCTGCGAGTCGGACTTTCACGTACCTGGCAGGGCGCCTTTTACAGCCAGGCAGACGGTCAGTATCGTCATGAGGGCCTTGTCCGCCATGGGGTCGATCACGGTGCCCACGACAGTCTTGCGGTTCCAGCGCCGGGCTATCCAGCCATCGAGCAGGTCGGTGACGCCGGCATAGGCGAACAGCCCCACGGCCCAAGCGTGGGCGTCGTGCAACACCAGGTAGCCGATGACGGGCGCAGACACGAGTCTCGTGAAGGTCAGGAAGTTGGGGATGTTGTAGATGTCTTCGTGCAGAACAGCGCCATCTTGGGCACGCCGGCTCTCGGACTCTGGTTTGGATTCTGCGTTGACTTGGGTCGTTGGCGCCCGCGGCTCGGACGACTTGGAGGTAGTCGGCGTCGGCGCCTTGGAACTAAAAACGGGGTTGGTGTTGTCAGTGACTTGCTGATTAACAACCCCAGAGATCACGATACACGGGCGAGGAGGTAGTTGATCAGGCCCCTGCGTGCCCATGAATACACGTGCCGGGCAAAGGAGGTCTCACCTGCTGCGCCGCCACTGCTGTTGTCCGGCAACGACGCATCTTCTTGCGCTCGGTTGTGGCCATGCGGCAGCTGCTGCTGCTCCTCCTTTGGCAAGCCTCTTTCTCATTGCAGGCCCAAGGGAGAGAGGCACAGACGCGCAGGCCGCCAGCCGGCCGAGGCAGCGAGACGACATTGCGGATGCTGGATGGCGGATTGGTTGGTGGACGGCGGATGGTAGAGGGACGCAGCGCGGCTTAGCTCGGCCTCGACCTCGCAGTCATGCTCCCACTCCCCGACGGCGACTCGTGCACCGGCGTTTCTGTATCCCTGACGGGGTATCTGGTGTTCTCGACGCAGTTGCTGCTGTGTTGGTCGAGACTCAGCGCCGAGTTGTCGTCGCATGTGGTTCAAGGTAGGCTGGCAGGAATTTGGCTGCAATCACAAACAAGGAAAGTGGGTCCCAAACATGTCTCGACCCGCACCCGCACCACGATGGCTCTTCCTAGTACGTACGAGTACGAGTACGAGTACTCCGTACTTCGTACTTGGTACTTTAATGCGCTCCCTTGTGGCTACTGAAGTAAGGATGTGCATATATATAAACCTATCTTATAACTTCAGCAATGGCTTTCGATGGCACCTCGGTCAGTAAACGTACGTGCTCCCATCTCCCATCGACTTCGTACTCGGGTCGTGTTGAATCTGGTAGGCCAATTGGACGAGCGGAGTGGTCAACACAATCATCACCTACCCTGTATCTGGTATACTTGTGACGGCATCTGTTTGGCAGCCTCAATGTTTGTCCATGCGGTTATCCATGGGGTAGTCTCCGTGGGCTCCGGTGTACCCAGCCTGATCACCCCCTTCACATGTAAACCCCTACCCAGAAGCCACACAGGTGTTGCCTTACATACAAAGTGCATACATCAGTACCACATGTGGGACTGTTTGAAAGACTAGAAAACCAATACACAAACCACCCGAAGGTGAGTACTTATTACAATACAGCATGGCCCGTATTCGCCGTTCGCCAGGGCAGATGGGATTGTCCCTCGCGGGTCCCGTATACTGCCTATTTATTTTCCAATCTCTTCTCCCACTTCCTTTCCCTACCATTGCCCTCCCAACCATTGCCCTCCCAACCATTGCCCTCCCAACCATGCCCTTTCCATCCATGCCCTTTCCATCCATGCCCTTTCCATCCATGCCCTTCCCAACCATGCCCTTCCCAAATGCAGCACTAATACCCCCCCCTCGCCGTCGTGCCTGCTCGCTCATCCCAGTACCCATCAGAAACCGGCAGATCTGGCATCCACGCGTAGCTGCCCTGTGGTGCATGTTGCGCATATGCCAGTGGCGGCGCAGGTGATGCCATTGACGACGGCAGGGATTGAGGAATTGAAGACGGTAGGGACTGGGGGATTGAAGACTGCATCGACGGCGGCATCGACGACGACATTGAAGAAATCGATGACGACGGCAAGGGGGGTGGCATTGGTGAGGTCATTTGGGTGGATATTGACGAGTTCATCGGGGCAAAATATGTCGGGTGTGTGTTGTGCGAGAGCTGATATTGGGGAGGAGCATATGCTGTCGGCATAGACGAGGCATGGTGCATAGGAGTGTTGGACCAGGCTCTATGGAGGAGGCTGCCGGAAGTGCCGCTGAAGTCGTGGGAGCTTCCTGCAAGTGTGTTCATGAGAGTCGGACCGCCCTCGACGCCGTATTCTAGCTCGTCGATGGGCGACCGGAAATTTTGCGCCGTCATGAGGTCCATGTGTGGCACAACGCCCCTCAGCTGGGGGTCCCTGGATGGGGTACTTAGGCGGCCCGACATGACGTCCTCGACGCTGTAGTAGCTGACCAGGTGGTGGGGGACGCCGCGATGCGTGATGCTGATGGTTTTCTTGACCAGGCCGCCAGTCTTGAACTCGTATGAGTCGGTAAGGGAGCCGATGAGCGACCTCTCCGTATCCTTGCCAATATCCAGGCCCGTGGATCCGTAATTGGTAATGTTGCTGCTGTTGCGGGAGGCGCCGTCGGCTTTGCTGATGCCGCCGGCTGGCGAGGACCGCTTCTTCTTCAGGGCCCGCTTCTTCTCGCCGGGAGCAAAGGGCTTGTCGAGCTCGCGATATATGAGGAAGTTGCCGAGTATGCGACTTGGACTCCATGACACGCCGTCGGTCCAGCGCTTGATGCCGGAAGCGTGCTCCTCGTAGATGAAGATGCTGCCACTCTTGATGAGTTCCTGGCGCTCCCGGTCGTGAGGCCGGCGCGGAACGTGTGTGAGAATTCCGTCAAAGGTCCCTTGAATAAGCACCAACGCATCCAGCGTTGATGCCACATAGCCGTTCCATGTCGCCACGAGTGGAGTGGATTGATTGGACATGGTTGTGAAATGGAATGGGCAACTGCTATAGAGGAGAAGCTGCCCGGGAGAGGGTGAGAAGGAGAGGGTGAGAGAGAGAGAGGGAGAGAGAGAAGAGAGAGAGAGAGAGAGTTGTAGTGTACCCAAACGCCAGGTGAAGAAGGA
>JALHCA010000803.1:0-13709 GCA_024340505.1 Tolypocladium nubicola | reverse complement strand
TGGCGACATCGGAAAGGTATTGTGGCTGGTATGTGGCTGAATGTGGGGGGGTGCGTACGAATTGAGAGTTGGGTGCGTATCAATAGAGTCTGTCTTTATCATTGTGGAATCGCCGAAGACGTTTCAGGGTGAGAAGAAGCCCCTCATTATTAAAGAAAACTGGGCCAAGTTCCGTCGCTACCATGATAAGATGATTTATCACGAGTTGACGTTCCCAATCGCATTCCAGCCGCACCGCGCGTGGGACTATGAAGACTTGCAGCGGGACGCCATGTACGAGCAGGCTATGCTTGGATTAGAAGGGCAAAGGACTCCGACTGATGGAGATGTTATTATTGTGGCCGACGTTGATGAGATTCCCCGTCCACAATCTCTGCTCGTCCTTCGCTCTTGCAACTATCCCCGGCGCCTCACGCTCGCTTCCAAATTCTACTACTACTCTTTTCAGTTTCTGCACACTGGACCAGAGTGGCAACACCCTCAAGCGACATACTACGAAGGATCGCGCACCCTCAAGCCCACCAACCTACGCAACGGGGATGGCGGCTTTGCCCTGTTCCGCGGCCGAGAAAAGGGCCTGTTGAACAACGCAGGGTGGCACTGCAGCAGCTGCTTCGCGACAATGGAGCAGTTCCTCAACAAGATGGCCAGTTTCTCCCACGGGTGGATGAATGCTGAGCAATATAGGGACAAGGACAAGATCGCTGCCGCGGTGAGAGAAGGAAAGGATCTCTGGGGGAGGTCACAGGATACATTTACCAAGATTGAGAAGAACAAGGACATGCCCCCGCTGGTGCTCGAGGAGCCGGAGCGCTTTGGCTACATGACAAATCGGGATGGACCATCAGCAGGGTTCACGGATTATCCATAACACGGGAAATATGCCAAAAAGAGAATCTAGTACAATGGCGCAGAAGACTATCGCACAACACAATTGATTGGATAACTGGACAACGATCGAGCAGAAGATCCCCTGTGAATCGAGCAACGAAAGACTCTTGATTTCCTATATAAGGAGCGGAATTGGACCGAACTAAATACTCGATGGAGATGCTGCTGCTTGCGAGGCAGCAGGATCATGACTGGTTGTAGCCTGCTAAGCAGCGGTGCTGTTGACTTTCTGCGTGAGTGAGTGACCTGATCTTGACATGCCCAAGGATGCAAACCACTCAATTCAATCCACTGAATGCCTCAGTTGCGTTGAGTTGACTTAGTAACCGAAGCTCTCCAGTTGAGTTGATCAATTGGGGCTCAAATTGAGTTGAATGCCCACCAGTTGACGTTCACCTCCGGCGCACCTATTTCCACCGTCCCTCTTCCGCCCCTGTCTCTTCGGATTCCCTTGTTATCCATGGTACGTCATCTGACTTCCCTTCGTTGCTTAATTTCTCAACAGGAAGAAGCGATACATCCAGGTCGATCACCTGACACATGCCTATACTATCAGCGTCGAGCCGACTTCGCAGAGGAGTCACCATACGCCCTGCTGCTGCAAATAGCCTCTCACACTCAGCTGATATTGGTTGAACCATAGGAAAGCCCAGCGCCATGCGTGAAAGGCGAGGATACCGCCGTCTGCGCTTATGCCAATACGATATTGGGTCTCTAACATCGTTATCCCCGGCCTCCAGTGATGATTGCCATATTTCGAGCTCGTCGATATCCTCATAGATGAAGTCGGGCGGCGTTGCTTTCCCTTTCACCACGGTGCCTCTGGAGACAGCTCGAGTGCGCTCACAATACGCTTGAAATATGTTGTAGTACTTCCGCTGTCGCTTCACAACTGGTCCGTCGGCCAAGGAATTCCGTACCATTTGCAGGTGACGATATTCCGTCTTCCACACTTCTCAAATCTTATCCTTCGCCTTTACAACCCATTCTGTGTTGTCCTTCCACTAGTTCTCGAAAAATCCCCATCGGAAAGCCGGGTGCAGCGCCAAAACTGTATAATAAATCGGTGTCTCGTCCAGCAGGCTGTAGTACTTATTGAGCTTTTCCCAGCCTAAATTGATGTTGATCCTGAAGTACTCCGAGTCAGGTATCTCAGCCGCGAGCTGATTATAGTCCTCGAGGACCTCCAAAAGGAACTCGAATCCCTGAATATCCTCCCATACATTCTCGTACGAGCCAACCACTCTCTCTTCCGCTTGCGCTGTGAACCGTCGCCTTCTAGAGTCTTGACAGCATCCTCGTAGAACCCCAGAAGCCTGGCCAGGTGCTCCAGAACCTCCCAGTCATTGGTCGTGAGCTGATTCTCCTCCAGGCAAATCCGGGGTTCCTTGGGGACGTAGCATCCTGGCAGAGGCAAGTGGTGCCAGCCCAAAATTTGTGGCCCGTGGCACCCAGTCAGTAATTTTTGGACGGAGCACATGCTGCCGATGTGGGCGCCAGACTCAGCTTAATATTAAGTTCCCGGGCCGACAGGCTTTGGGGCCGAAAGCGAAGAAGGGTCGACCAGTCCCTGTCATTCAAGGCCCTGTAACCCTTCAGTCACGATCGTGGACGCCTTCACTGCCTGTGAGGGTACTCGCCCTCAGGCTTCTCCACAGTCGCATTGGCTCCAGCGCTTCCCGAGCTGTGGGCGCATAGTCTATATTTCAAGTCCTTTTCAAGCTGGATGTGCATTGTCACCAGTCAATGATCGAACAAGCAGATGCTACGGGAGGCCATCCTGTTTGACTAACGAGCTACGTATGCAGTCATGCCCAAGCTGAGGTCTCGCAAGAACAAAGGCCCGCCCCTGTTCCTTCCTGTCTTTGATCAGGGCTTGTAGTGAGTATCCCACGAAGTTGAGCTGCGTATGTACGGGATATGGCCACTGCAGCCAAGGCGCAAGACCCTGGATTTCTACTCAATGCCGTTGCGAGAAAGCCACCTGGAGCCATGCACATATCGAGGATGATGAACGGGCTTGTGTCGAACGATCTCTTTCATCCGTTTGTAGAAGTGTATAGCCATCCATTCATTTTTTCCATCGAGACTTCGACGTTCTCCTAAGAAACATGCATCGCCTTCAGGCTTGTCCCACCCTTGTTATGCAGTAAACTAACATCATGTGCAGGATTGCGGCTGGCTACTAGTGGCCCTCTGAGGCCACGGTAAAGGGAGCAAGCGATAAAGCAGCTTGACCAAGTCCATTCAGCTCGATTTCGTGCCGTTGTAGTCTGAATCCCCTGCGGCTTCGCGGTTGTCTCCGAGTGTAGTCGTTTTGGTTATATGCCTCATCAAGCCCTCCTCTCCAGACTCGTGGACAGCATGCCCCTTACCGATGATCTGCAAGCTGTCGCGCATCAGGAATTCATAGTATGCCGTCGCAAGCAGGGTGGCAGGTATGTTGACTAGAATAGCGATTGGCGCATAGTCCATGTAGGTGAAGGCCCCCTTGCCGAAGAAGATTGCGGCGACGATTCTCGTTCCCAGGTCACGAGCGAGATTCGTACTGATGGTAGTGTCCGCAAAGCCCCACACCATGGCACCGTACGCAAGGCCAATGACAAAAGGGGCGCCGGCGGGAGCGATGAACGGGTTCGCAGGGTCAAGGCAAGCCCAGATGATGGTGCCGATGAAAGCGTCGACGAAGAACTCGGTGAGGAACACGAACCCAAGGTTGGTCTGGTCACGGTTCGGGAAAGAGCACAGAATGCTGGCTGGGGCTCCGTTGCCCACGAGCGGCTTGCCCTCGGCGATGAAGGCAGCCTTCATGGCCTGGATCTGCGGCCAGTACATGCCCATTACCACCATCCCGGCCATGAAGGCGCCGAGGATCTGACTGAATATGTAGTAAGGCACCTTCCTGGTCGGAAAGCCTTGCCACACCCACAAGGCGATGGTGATGGCCGGATTAAAGTGCCCGCCCGATGTCGGTGCGCAGGTGATGATGGCAAAGGCAATGCCTAGCGCGAAAGACCAGCCAACCTGGAAGAGGCTGCCAAAGGCGGAGACTCCCAGCGGCGAGGTGGCGTTCAAGGTGAAGGAAGCAATGGAGGCAATGCCCGGGAGGACGTAGAAGAAGACGCCAGTTGCCTCGGCCAGGCATTCGCGCAGCCAACGGGGGCGCGCATGCTCGAAGTCGAGTTTGCGCTGCGAGACGGGCTTTACCGCTACCACGCTCCGCGATATATGTCGTTGGATGGCCTCCGTCGCACCAAGCTCTACTTGTGGGGTGTTAGCTGGGCCTGGTCCTGTTCCTGAAGTGTATCTAGCTTGCTGGAACGGGGGTTCTCACAGTCATGGGTGCGAAGCCGGTTCAGCGGCGAGCTCGAGGACGTCATGATGTACTTCCGAATATCAGTGCCACTCCGGGGACAGTTGTGAATTGTTGAAGTTTCTGGCTGTAGATGAACCGAGACCAGACTTCATAACTTCGTACCATGAAGACCGCGAACAACAGAGTCTAATATAAGACGCGATATGCGTTCTGCGGAGATCTCCCCCGCGTTTCCCCCGCAAGGCCATCAGGCTTGGTACTTCCTCCATATGTTGGCCGGCTTGTCCGGAGCAGTAGTTCCTATCCAAACCTCGGCTGCCCACTTCAGTTGTATTCCGGCTACGAATACGAACAAGTAGTGTCTATCGAAGCCATTGCTGGGGTACATCGAGGACTTTAGCAAAGTCTACTTCATTCTCTCGTCTCCACTTCCCCGCAATCTATAGTAAAATGCAAGTGTGTTACTTCGGAGCTTACCTTTCTGGACGTACGAAGTAGGATCGGCATGGTATTGCCGGAAACCCCGGGGCCGCTTTTCCGTGAAGGCGCCCGCTTCGATAGAAGGGGACACAGCCGCCATTTTGTTCGGACCCAGTTGAGAAGTCCCACGTAGGCATCGTCATTGAAGCTTGAAACACGTGGCCATCCTTGCCTTTTGCCTAAGGTGATGTACGTAGGAAGACAACGACCAAGTTGCTTCTTAGCTTAGTTCGCGTCTGGAGCGACGCTATTATGAGGCATGATACGCGTCTGCGACTAGCACGACGACTCAAAGTGTAATAGGACATTCGATGGCGTATTGAGTAAATCACATCGCGCCGACAGGAACGACCGCGTTATGATAGCCCCGTCCGGGGACGTCCATGGCCCCCGCCGCTGTGCGATAGAGACGTTGGTCGGACAAATAGTAATCCTCATCCGGGAGGTTTTGATGTGCAGCTGCTCCATGCCGTCAACTGGCGTGTTCTGAGGAACCCAGCAAGGGGAATTGCGCTAAATACATAGAAAAGTGTGATGGCATTGAGCTCAGGAGCGGCCCGGCCCTGGCAAAACTGTCGGTCCTAGAGTCAATATCCAATGAGCCACCACTTCCTTTCCAGGATTTTGCCCTCGTCCATTGCGAATCGAAGGACCATCCTCGTGGATTTAGACAGGCCGATTGTCGCGGCCCGCCCCTATGGCTACACTGGTTGCCGGGCATGCACAGTCAGAGCACCCTGAAAAGTATGTACACGGCTAATATACGCGACGAAGCGTTAATTGAGCCTATGCACTATTTTGAGGTGCGTCCGGCCGCCCTTGAGGCCGCGAAAGTGTCAGCGGCAGGCGATGATCGTGATGTCGTCGACGCCCAGTCTCATGCGCTGTTGCCAAAGAACTTGGTAATCTTTTGGGACCCCGGAGCCTTGGCTTTGCTCGGGCCCTTGTGCTCGTTCTGCGTCGCGCTAATATGTTTCCTCTCCAGCGCGGCCTTCTTTGCCGGGGGACTGTCTCCAGTGGAGGGTGCCGTCTTCCGTTTCTCCTGTGCACTACCCTTGACGTCTTTGCTCTCCTCCTTCACGGCTGTGAATGGCCCCTCGGTCTTCGTCTCGCGCGTCGACGTGCCCTTCTTCTGCTGTGCGTTGGCGAAAAAGTTGGCAATGTTGGACTTGTTCTCCTTGCTGTTGAGCGGGATGATGAACGACGGCGAGTTGTTGCCGACCTTGCCGACGTCCTTGCTCACGGGGTACACCTCCAGCTCGCCGTCAAAGGGCGTGAGCAGCGCCTGCAGCTCGCGGTTCCATTCGTGCTGGCCAGGGTTGAGCCACGTCTTGATCTTATCGGAGCCGGGGTTAAAGATGACGGGCATGCGGTCGTGGAGGAACTTGAGCTGCTTATTAGAGTCGGTGGTGATGATGGTGTAGGTATACGTCTTTTCCTCGGAGCCTAGTAATGCAATGAGCAGGCTGCAGGTCGCCGAGGAGAGGGCTTCGCGCCGCCTAAGCAGGTGTGACCTTACCTTCGTACTGGACACAGTCCCAGAGCCCGGCGAAGCACATGAGATGGCCGTCCTTGCGCTTCACGAAATGGGGTAACTTGTCCTTGGGCCCGGTCTTGAGCCACTCAAAGAACCCCTGGGCTATGATAATGCACCGCTTGCGGGCTTTCATGGTCGTCCACATCCCCCCTGGCGTGCTGAGGGAGTCGTCCCTGCAGTTGATGGTCCTCATCATGCTCGAGTAGTCGGGGTTGCGCTTTGTCCAGAAGGGGATGAGGCCCCATTTCATCGACTGCAGCTTGTACTTGACGTCGCCGGCGGAGGCGGCATCTGCGCTGTCCGGCTTGTCCGAGGACTCCCCCGGGTCGTGACCGGCAGTCGCGGCGGAGCGGGGTCCGGGGCCGGCGCCCCAGTCCGGGGTATCCGCCCGGTAGACGATGCCGTGGTATCCCGGTGCAAAGTTGTACGACTGCCGAGGGGCGCCGGCGCCGTCGTCATCTGGGGAGTCTGCCACGGACATGCCGTCGTCTTCCAGCATCTGTCGCACCTGAGAGGCACGCTGTGCGGGATGAGTCTGTCAGCGCGGGCACAATCCACGATAGCCGTCCGATTAGTCGTGACGGGGTCGGCTTACCAATGCCAGCGCATATCTGCCGCACATTTTCCCAACTTATATGCCTTTGTTCATATATCCGACAGTTCGGCAATTGCTAGCGGCAATGTCGCAGTTCAGATGAAGGTCGTGAGGGCCAAATCGCGGCTGAGCGTGAAGGTGAATACGCGGGTTATCGAGATTCCGGAAGGCCCATAAAACAGCCCCTCCACTATCCTGCCATGTACGTACTTCGTACCCCTCGGGTCTGACGCAAACCTTGTTTGGCTCTGCCACCTGCGGTGGTTCACACACAGCGAATTTAAGCCTTGGAAAATCGCTTTCTCCCTAAGCAATGGATTCTTCACACTGATGTTTCAGACCTTGCGAGCTGGCTCTGGTGACTTAGAAACAGAATAAGGTCGAAGCGGGGATTTCTTCCCAGCAAGATGGTTGTCATAGAGCGTGTCTCCGTCTAAAAGGCTTCCCCGCTTCGTTTCTTGCCTCAATCGACTCGGCTCAAGCTTGTCTTATTATTCGTGTAAATCGCAGAACCGCGATCTATCCGGTCAGAGCGGGCTTGGAGATTTGACCAAAGAGAGCAGTGTTATGTGCAGGGACACAAGGCCTCTGAAGATCAGGAAGATTGTCAACTTAGTAGCAGAGGTCTGCAGGAGACATCCCAATTGCCACGATGTCGAAGCTTTGTCAGCCTAGGCTCAAAAGGGACTATATCCCTTCTCTGCTAGGAAGCATTCACTCTTCCAATTGCCTCCTTCAACAATCGGTCAGTAATTTTACGATTCTCGTCCTCGACAACAACGACGACCATGCAAAACTATAGGACGACGCCAAGGCAGCTGTGGGCCCCTCAATCAACCACGTGATCTAATACAGGAGTCGACTACCGCTTTCACCCCGTCTCCAAGTGAGGTCCGTTGGGGCCATGCCGGGGCACAATAGTAGAGGAGGCGGAAGGAGCAAAGGGAAGAGAATATGTCAGTAGCACTGATTTGATTCAATGCAGACGCAATAGCGATAAAGACAGGGACCCGCTAACGATCGGCCGAGCTTAAACTCCAATGGAGAACTCCATACAACGACCGGAAGCTATCTCTCCTGAGAGAAACCGAAGCAATTTCGGTATGTTCTCCGTGCCGGTGGAGTTACTATAGGTGCCAGCTATATCAGTCGCTAGCAGTCAGGCACTCTTATCAGTCACGGGTAGGACTTACGCACTTAAGATACCAGCTTTGTCAGTATATTGCCAGTGGTTAGATTCATCGGTCACAAGTAGGAACTTACACACTAGAATTGCAGGCTCTGTCAGCATATCACAGCAGCTAGATCTTTCCAGTAACGGGTAGGTACTTACTCTCTAGAGTTAGCTGTATCAGCATGTCGATAGCAACCGTATGCCCACGTCGGTCACGAATGGATACTTACACACTAGATACCGGCTATGTTAGTAACCGCTGGCGACCAGATACCCGTACTAGTCACGGGTGGAACTTACCGGCTAAAGTCACCAGTTGTTTTAGTATTTAGCAGCGAAGACCTTCACTAGCTAGGATAAAAACCTACCGGCTAGAGTTGCCAGCAATAATTAGCTTACCACGCGCAGCTAGATGCTATCATAGTCACGGGAACAAACTTACCGGCTAGAGTTAATAGCTTCATCAGTCTACCGCTAGCAGAATGATACTGTTTAGTCACGGTACCAACTTACAGCCTAGAGTTATCAGCTATATCAGCATATCTCCGACATTCAGATGTCCTCATTTTTCTCGAAGCAAACTTACGCACTAGAACAACAACAATATTAGTCTACCGCCAGCAACTAGACGTCTGTATCAGTCACTGGAAGTAACTTACAGTCTGAAGTTATCAGCTATGCCAGTATATCGCTTGCAGTTAGTCTCCTCCCAAGCCACATGTAGGGACTTACACACTAGAGTTGCCATAATATATTAGTATATCACTGGCAGTCAGGCTCTCGTCAGCTACGGGTAGACTCACACACTAGAGTTGACAGTCCATCAGCATTCCCTAGCAGTCAGGCTTCTCGTTACTCCGGGGTAGGAACTTACTTCCTAGATTTCCGACATATTAGCGCAGTACCAGTAGTCGCACACCCTCGTCGATCACGGATAAGAACTTACACACTGGAGTCACCAGCTATGTCAGTAGTTCACAGGCAGTCGGGCCGCTTCATCGGACACGACAGAAACTTACACCCTACCGTTACCAGTTGCGTCAGTGTAGGTGCAGTCAGGCCGCCTTGCCAGTCGTGTGTGGTAACCTACCGGCTATTGTTATGAACCCTCTTTATCAGTCTACTGCCTGTAGTCAGAACCCCCTGTCAGTCACGATGGGAACTTACGTCCTGGAGTCACCAACTATATCAGTGTATTGCCAGCACCCTCATCGTTCACAGGTGGGAACTTACACACTGCGGTTACAGCTGTCAGTTTCGCTAGTTGAGACTTCATATGCTAGCAACTTACGTCCTATAGCCGCATTAGTAAGGTGGCTATCACATTTGGCGTTATAGGTAAATACTTAACCCGTTTATCAAGCGCCAAGTCCGTCACTGGACTTGCAACAGCAAGTCCGACAAGAGCAGCCAGAGCAATATAAACAATCTTCATTTTGGCAAAATAGTATAAAAGGGGCTGTCTCAAAATTAAAGTAGAAATTGGGCTCGGTGGCTTGAGTCCAGCAGGTTATTTTGGGATATCCGGTCCTTGCTGGGTAAAGTCAAAGCCCTTTATGTCTTCGTTCACTGCCCACCGAACCCCGAAATACCATCAACGGTCGAGCGCCTCAAGGCCTTCGCTTCCTGTGGGTGCGAGCTCCCACACTTTTTACGATACGGGAGTAAGCATGCTGCTCCAGACAAACACAACCATCCATGTTGGTCCCCTCCAGGACTTTTGCCAAGCCCATTTTGGGTCGTCTCGGCAATAGCTAGCCGGCACATCGTGAGGGGGGATACATAGATATGACGCATCAACCGAATCTAAACCATTTTAATGCCTGTTGGTTCACAGCTTGTTTCTTGGCAACGCTGATGGTCCTCATTGGTTTCGTTGCGTCCTAAAATGCGCCCTGTTAGATTCGGCTTTGAGGATGACACGAGTGTCATTACCTTCAGCCGACAGCCGATGCCGCTAGCCTAGGCTACTTGCCCCAGGAAGACGAATCAGTCTGGTAATTAATACGACAAGACCAACTCGGAATGGCCACTAGGTCGGAGCCAAGCCAACAAGTTGGTGCCCTAAAGTGGACATGGCCGTACGGATGCCACACCCAAAAGAGGCTGCGGTGCACAACGGGGCTTGGGAGTATATAATTATACTCACTTTGCGGCTATGCTCGAGTTAAATGGACAGGTACGGCAAGATGCACATGGCAATATACCCGTAGCCCCGGAATTCTGCAAAAACATCTCTCACGTAGTAGGTGAAGCCAAACTACTGCAGTGATGATGATCACTTGAGCGTCAGCGTCACTCTAGCTTCAACAATCTCTCAGTCAAGTCGGTGAGACAGTCTGTATTCACGCTTGTAATATGCCGTCAGCTGATGCTCGGTGGTGGGTAGGCGATGTCTCTACGGCGACATATCTGGACATAAGCGGCTCAGCATTGTATATCGGATGGCAGACTCAGCCGGGTCGACAAGGAGTGGTATGGGCTGTTGGTAGATATGTTTTACAGCATCACGAACTTGCGGGCCCGCGGTGAATGACCGGCACGTTGCAGCCGTCAGCGCTTGTTTTAGTTGTCATCATGCGATGTAACGCAAACACAACAGTTGGGTTGAAGGTAAGCTGGTGACAGATACGTCGAATACGAGAAGCACTTTGTTACGGCATGGGAACCATGGCTACTTGGCCGGTCCCAGCCATACTGAGACTGGAGATTTACGCGGCACCAACTGGACGTTGCTCTCACAGTGAGTGGATAATTGAAGATAACAGTACGTCACGTCTGGCCTACCGTCTTGGGCTATATACGGTGCTGGTCAGCTGCCATGTTGTCTATAGAAGAGCCAGATGGGAGGCGAAGGGTCTTGATTACGTAGAATAAATACACCAAGGACCTTATAGGGACAATTCTATGACTGGAGCCACGCAGCTTCTCACGACGCTAGATCTCAGGCCTGGTACTTGTGCATATCGTCGAGGGCGATAAGAGGGGCGTTAAGGCAACAAAGCCATTTGTTACACGGCTGACATCAGTTTTCTACCAGAAATAGAGCCAGTGTATCTGTGCAGCTGCCCCTATTCCTCTATTGCCCCTATCCACCGTTAGCTATGTGTGTTAGTAGCGTCAGACTTTAATTATAGTCCTTAATAGTCCCCTTATTAACCTCGAGTTGTTAATCTAATACGGCGTTATTCTTCTAAGGAAGAATGCCCCTAGCTATCGTCTTTGAATACGAGTCATTAATATTATATGGCTGCTGTCAGTGCTGCCTAGGGGCTGCCTCGTTAACCGGTCTATCCGATATTATGAGTGCTAGGATTCGATAAAATGCCTTCTTAAGTCGTCAAGTGCTCGGTTTGCGGCAGGGAATATTCTTCGACCCAACCTGGCTGCCCTTGGGCAAGCATCTATCCCCCGCCAAAGAAGTAGCGTTACGCCTCGGTCGACAGAGGGAATAGGTGGTTTCGAAGGCTTCCCAATACGCTCAGATTAGGAGATGCAGTCACGAGAATCTGTTATCGCGAATGAAATGCCCCTCTCTATTTAACAAATCTAAATTCAGAACCACTCCTATCGAATTTCCTCATATTTGCAGTAATTTGAAACTTTATGCTTCTACCGACGACGCCTCATTCTTTAGCAGTACATCTAGTAGGCTATCTTCATCATTCACCTCTCCCTCCAGAGCAACAGATGGTCCAGGACGTCGGAAATACAACCCTTCAAACTCATGAGGATAAAATCCGGCATATTCCCAGTCGATCACGGCTTGAACCTTCAACGTAGCTGGATCAACAATGACATTATGCGTAGAAAAGTCATTATGACAGAACACGAGATCTCCTGCTTCCCTCGGCTTCATCTTCCACTCTTGGCGGAACGATTTGACCATAACGCGGTAGGGTGGGATTACCTACACGCATAGGTCAGCTCATAATAGAGAACGGCCGGGTACTTGGAGTTGGCAAAACTTACAATGCCAGAAGGCCCGCCCCACGAATTGGATTTGATCGCCCTCAAAGTCTCTAGATGACCTTCCAGCTCTACCTCAACAGTCTTCCTCTCAGCGGCAGTGAGCTCGTTCATAGTCACACCTTCGACATATTCCATAATAAGGTACGCCGCTCCATCATCTTCGAAACAGCCATGCAATTTAGGGACTGGGATATTCGTCTTCTCGGCGATGAATTGCATCGCAGCAGCTTCGTTCATCATTCGCTCCATTCCAAATAGGGGTACGACGAATGTACCAGTAAAAGGGTTGATTTGCCACTCTGACGGGCGAAGGCTGCGTTTTATAAACGTCTTGCCGACTGTGAAGTACTTGCGTTCGGTAGTAAAACCCACGCACATCGCTTCGCGCTTTGCGTTAAGCATTTGATTTGTCACTGGCGCCATTCGAAGAGGTGCGGCGCTCCGGATGGTTGACACAGGTAAAGGAGGGGAGCAGCGAAATGTGAGGATGGGATGATGGGGAATTGAACTCGCGTGAAAGGGGCACAGGTGGCAGTTAAATAGCTCGCTGATTCGGCCCGCCGAGGTGACCACAGGCTGACACGTTGCAATTGTGCCACCGTAAAGCAAGCCGCATGCAGTTATCGACAGTGCGGCGGCAGACCCTCGGCAGGGTGTGGCATGTAGCCCGCCATCGGCTCCGTGAAGTGTACAACGTCTTCATCCAGCAACATGACAGAGTTTGGAAGAGCCCATCCCCAGGGCGACCCTTATTCCGGTATGCGAGAAGGAAGAAAGTGTGGCAGACGCCTATAGGCAAATGAGAATTGCAATCATAGGTAAAAGTTGCAGGGCGCAAACTTGGTATCTGTTAGGTCCCGCCTCAACCGACCGACAGTGCGCGAGTCGAGGACCGCACCAGCATGGCCGCGGCGCAGCACCACGCGCACGCCCCTGCGACATCGCAGCACTATCTCCCTCGCCTACGCCGCCCGCAGCGGTGAGGCCTGGAAAGCTCACGCCCAGGCGCTGCGGCACACATCGCCGTCGGGCCCGCGCGTCGCCCAGGTGCTCGCGCCGCCGGGGCTCTGCGCACGGGGCGGATTCTCCGGCGGCGAGGAGGCGCGTCTCTGGGGCCGCGACGCCTTCACGCCCGCGGAGCTGGACGGCTTCGTCGACAGCGCGCGCGACGCGGCGCTCTTCCTGCCGGGGATCCGCTTCCGCGAGGCGCCGGACCGGCTGGACGTGACCATCGCGCACCGCCTCGACGCGCGTGACATGGAGCACCGGCCGGCGTCGTCGACCTGCTCGCGCCGTGGCTCGGCGGCCACGTCGGCAGCGTCGCGCAGGCGCTGCGGAACCTGCACCACGGCGGCGCGGCGCGGCTCCCGCACGCGGCGAACCACGACGTCGTGTGGCCCAACGCGCGGACGGTGCTGCGGCGGCTGCGAGCCATCCCCGTCGAGGCCGTCTTCGGGGCCGGCGGGCGGCGCGCCCCGCTGGAGAGCCGACGGGCCGTGCCGCTGGCGGGCATCGCGGCCGAGGCGCCGTTCCGGCTGGCCTTCCTGACGCTGCGGCGCGAGCACTACGTCGACTACCACGACGAGGGCGGCGCCCGAGTCGGCGCGCGGTACCTCCGGCGCATCGACTTCGAGCACCGGCGCCGCGGGGGCCGCGCCGACGCGACCCGCCCGCGGTGCGCGCGCTGGGCGGGCTGCGGCTGTTCCGGGACCGCGTCGGCGCGCTCGCCGTGCACGCAAAGGAC
>JALHCA010000075.1:0-64463 GCA_024340505.1 Tolypocladium nubicola | reverse complement strand
GAGGAGAGGTGAGGTGATGCAGAGCACTGCACTGCACGCACTGCACTCCGGAGGGCGATCTTGATCGTGGTCGTGCGGGGGGGGGGGGTGGCGGGACGAGTTGGGATGTCGACTTTTCGAGGCCGAGGAGGCGGGCAGGCGGGACAGATGACACTGCGCAGGCCACGGGCGAGCGGCACTGGGCAACAAGAGGCAGGGGGAGAGGCCAGGAGACAAGAGGGATAGATCGCAATGTACGGGCCGTCGCTTTGGTGTTTCGCTCCGTGGGAATGACAGACGAGAGGCGAGGAGCAGCGCGGGAAGAGGCGGGCGGTTTAGGTTATGTACTCGCAGTCGGTCGTCCGCACTCGCAGCGGCTCGCAAGGCCGCATGGGCTACTCGCGCACCAGGTTTCCGTCTCCCCTCCAGGCGCCGCAGCCAGGTACCGGGCCTGGCAGACGGACGGCCGCCGAGGTACCCTGTGCCGCGGCCGACGCCGGCAGGTACCTGCTCCATCCGGCCAGGCACGCAGGAGATACCCAGTGGCACCCAACGCTTCTCGTCGTCCTCTCGAGCCAGAAGTACCTGCCTACCTACCTACTACTTGGCACCCCTGGGCGTCCGTTGCTCGCCTCCTCCCACGGCTTGCCTTGCCAAGGTGACCGCAACAACAACATCATCCGTGGATCCCTGGGATGCGCTTGACACGGCCATCCGCGCGACGCTGGGGCTGCCGCTCCACCGCTCATCCGTCCGAGGCCCCTATTCTCTCCGGATGGCTCGCGGGCGCGGCCGATGAGGCTTGAGGGCAGCAGGCCAGGACCGCCCGTCGGTTCAGCATGGCCAGGGCTTGGGCTCCCATCTTCAACGAGAGGCTGCTGTCCGCTGATGCCCAGGGCCCAGGCAGCTCGACCGCCGCCCGCACGTCCGCCGGGCTTGCATGGATCATGGGGAGCAAAGTATCGCCCGCGGGCGAGATGAGGCATGGCCCTTCAGACTGTACATGATGGCCGCTGCAGCTCGTGGTGCCCTGCGCGTCCACAGCTCTGTGCGACTGCCAAGTTTAGAGCCCGTGGGACGGGAGCGGGCATGGCGTCGCACACCACCACTTACACACGCACGCACACACACACGCACACACACACGCACGCACACACTCCGTACGCAGGCCGCACTAACATCCAGCCCTCCATCCGTCCGCTCAACAGGCCATACAAGTGCACGCCAGGCCATCCCGTACCATGCCCTTCACGCCATCCATCCCACGCACCACGGAGCGGCCTGCCTCGCGGCGGCCATATGCTCACGCTCTCGGTCCAAGGCTCACACAATGACGGTCACACACCCACCCTTGTCGATCCTGGCCCCAGTCCCAGTCCCAGTCCCCAGTCCCGTCGCCGGCTTCTCTGGATCATGAATTCGCATGAATTGCAGATGCCGGTGCCGTCATAGGTAGGCCGCCTCGGGCCATTGCACAGGGCCATGTCAGTCCATGTGCCTCCGCCGTCTGTAATCCGGAGTCTGTATGATAATTCCCTTGTTTCCGTGTCTCTGTCTTTGGCATGTCCCACGGCGCAGCTGCTCGGCCAGACCAGGCGAGACACTGGCCTTGCAGCCAACATCCGTCCCAGGTTGTTTGCGTGCTCCGCGCCGCCTGTGGCACGTACGGTGCGGTACGGCACGGTACGGGACAGTACATGGCCGAACCCGCCATGGCGGTGCTCGTCGACGAGCTGCGGATGACATCCGCCAGTGACCAGACTGAGACTCACCCCAAGGCGCGCGCCCCGGATCTGTGCAACACCGGTGGGCACACTCGACCCTCGCGGCCTCGCCGGAACCGACCCGCGAGACCAGTAGCGGCCGTCCAGAGGATCACGACAGGCCAGGCGGGAGCGCTCCCTGGGGCGGCGCGGCGGCGGCGGCGTCGACAAAGGGTTGGGCAGCAAACGGCCGCTACCTGACCTCCCCCGGTGCTTCTATACTTACATCCATCTCGTACCTCGTCGTCGGCCTGATGAGCCACCCGCGATCGCGGCGCGACTGGGGGCCGGGAGCACGCCCGCTGATGACCGATGACAGGCCTCAGGCCGCGGCCCTGTCCCCGTTGCCATTTGCTCGGCGGCTCCTTGGGGGGCTTCTCCCGTGGTGTGCTCGAGGGCTCTCCCAGTTCCGGCCAATGCCATGGCTGCTCAACGGCTGCCCCGTCGCGCACCCGCTGGAGGCTGTCACAGGAACACTGCCGCGGGCGTCCATAGGCTCTAGGGTAGTAGATGTCGCAGTTGGGATGCACCCACGGCGCCCATCGGGCGGAGAGCCCTTGCCTGTTACGGGCTGGCCCTCCCGCACCTGAGACACCCGTCACGGGCGTGGCGTCTAGGTAGGAGCCAAGTACCCGTCCCGCCGTCCCGCGCGGCCGAGGTACGAGTGTCGCGCCACACCGTGACAAGTTGACAGCACCTGACCCCGCGACTGCACCCCGTCGACCAGAATGCGACGTGATGGTCCGATCAGTCCTCTGGCATCACGTCAAGTGCAACATACGAGACTGGCCAAGACGGGACGAGACCATGCGGCCGTGCCTGTGCCCGCCGGAGAGGTATCTTGGTGCGGACTGCTTCGTACGTACGGCCGTGGCCGGGCGCAGATGCGGTTTCAGCGACCACTCGTGCACTCGTGCACGCACTCGCGGGCTCGCGCTGCCTGTTCTGGAACGCTTCATTCATCAGATGCCTCCCCATCGAGCCCAGCCCGTCCTGTCCCGCCTCAGCCAGTGGCTGGGCAGGGAATGCCTTTGGTTTGTTTGGCCAGGCTCGAGGCCCGCGCAGCGCCGTGATCCAACCACGGGACAGGCCTCGATATCAGCAGCTCCACCGTGCTTCGAGGCCGCATATCGAGCGGCCAAGCTCCCCATCCAGCGAACCTCTCATAGCCTCTCGCTGCTTTGTCGGTGTGTTCCTGCTTGTGCCGGCAGGGCGCTCACGCGTGCGCGTCCCTTGATCAGTCTTGTTGGGCACCGATGCTAATTCCCTTTCCAGCCACGATTCCGACTGTCGAGCAAAACAGGCACACCGGTCCATGATCAGTGACCCGTTGCCGCCACTTACAAACACGGCGCGACGCTTGTGCTGCATCATCCGCCAATCAAACCAATGGGGCGGCCCGCGTAGCTGCATCCCGATGCTTCCCAGTCTCACCCTTCTGCGCCTCTGGTGGTGGTGTTCTTCGACGACCTGCTGCTACGGGACCAGACCCAACCGGCTTGCCTGGGCTTTGCCCTCTTTCATTCCAAGTTCGTCGCATACGGCGCCCTCGAACACCCCGGTCCGTCTTGGCCAGCTACCAAGACGGCACTTCCGCTTTGGGGTCACCGCCTGGCATACATGAAGCTCTTGGGAGGTGATGCACCGGTACGATAATCTGAGACAGCAGAGCCTTGATACCCCGTCTCATCGCGGCATCATGGACTCGTTCCGAGTACGTCTTGTGGCTCAGACACAGCCACGGCCGTTGCGCGGTTGCCTTGCAAAGGCCATGCCTAGGATGTTCCCCGCAGGCCATGTACTTCTGATGTTGCATTGCAGGCCGTTGGTAGCGTGCGAGGATACGCAAGTAAGTGGCAGAGGGACATGTTGCTCGTACAGGTGCTCCGGGCTTCTAGTTCCGATACTGCATTGGCCGCAGGCTGTGGTAGCCTGTCCTGGGCTTTGTGGCCTCGTAGATCGCGGAGACCTGATGACGATGTCCCGCTGGTGTTGATTCTATAAGGCCGGAGAATATCAACAGCATCGACAGCAGTGCTAACTGGGTTGACCGAAGTCCTCTAATCGGGGTCGACCCTGTTACTGACCCCTGCGCTTGATCCATTCTGCCGCATCTTCCCGACGAAGAGTCTCTGGTTCGAGCTCACGTCGAGAGCGCACAGCCAAGCATCATTGACAAAATTTTAGGGAGGAATTCATTCCACATTACAGATGAGGGCTCCCAGTATTGCTCATACCACAGCTGCTCTCATTAATGGACACGGAAAGTATGATTGTCACGCTAACTGCGCCCAGGGTCTGCTCCGAATATGCGGTCAACGTCGGACCCATGGATGCCCCACGCTCTGTACTCGTACATACTCGTACGGAAGTAGTACAAAGTACGAGTACGAGTACATATTAAAAGCAACGACTTGGCGGGTAGTATTCCAGCCCTTCTCAGCCGTGGAGACGCTGTGGGCACCCAGGACCCTGTGTGCGTCTGGTGGGATATTGTCCTTGGGACCTGCAACCCACCAGGACAGCATGTTTGACAGGACGGACACTGGTGGTTCCTCTCCAGAAGCGGAAACTCTAACTGACATGACCCACGCCAAATCTAGGGTCTCTTCCTCCGCCATCGGAGGAGTCTGTGGGCGGGTACCGAAGCGCCATGATCATCATGAGGTGGGCTTGCGTGCGGTGGGCTTGACCTTGCAACGGGATTAACAGCCGAAATTGTGATATTCCCTCGGCGGCGGCAGTCTCCTGCAGCCAGGTGAAGTGCAGAGAAGGGGCTGCAGATGCAATGGACTGCTGTCAACGGTGGAAAGCCAAGGTACATCCATTTGACCTTTGCATCGCAGCCCGAGGCGCTCCCGACGCTCACGAAGCCACACCCGTCAAATAGGATGGCCCTGAGAGAGGCCAGACCGTTACCTGCTTCGCCGCTCACCGTCGGAGGTCATCCTTCACCGGTACCGGTGCATCGCAATTTGCCAACTGGCAAGCATGGCGCTGGCGGGCCTGGAACGCGGATGCGCGTGACGCATCTCTTGCTTCCGTCCTCTCGAGGTGACTTGGGCGTAGGGGGCGCGCGGCGGTTATCTGAGTGCCCGAATGCCTGAAGTGCCGAGGAGGCGAGGCGACCCGGAGACTGCGGCAGGCTACCTACCTCGCCTCTACGGCTACCGTGATATCCCCGTCTCCCGACGCTGTAGCAGTAGCTGTGCGTGCTCGAGAGCAAGGAGCAAACTCTCGATCCAGGCTCCTGCTGTGAACGGCTGGAAGAGCTGCCCATGTGACCCGACGCAACAGGCAGTGCCACGGCCCCCGTACGAAGCACTCGATGCCAAACACCAATGGCATTGCTCTCGTCGCATCGTCACATTTCGACCGTGCTTCCTGAAACACAGCGGCGTCGGCTCCGCGCCAACTCTATTCGCCGCACCGCCGGGGGCGCGAGAGATCCCTGCGTCGCACGGCGTTGGCGGGTAGCCGATAGGGCGAGGCGAGCACATTCGCGGGCCATCACGACCACCGCAGGGAGGGGGGATGCGCAGTGGCTATTTTCGGGGCATACAGAAGGGAAACCACACTCTCTCGGGGCTCGTACCGCAAGGCGGGTGGTGGCGCGAGTGATTTGGTCCCCGTCATTAGGCCCCAGAGCACAGACGACGACGGACGACGACGGATGTGCTGAGATGCTTTGCTGCCGGGGGTCATATGATGGGATGGGGCGTTGGGCTTCGGGACGAACCATCACGGCCCAACGAGGGGCTTGGGGACGGGCGACGGCGGGCAGGGGAGGGGAGTCGTCGCAAGGAGGCATCAATGTTCCGTGGCTCGTTTCATTGCGGCCTGTGTGACGAGCGGCTGGCTTAGTAGCTGGTGTTGTTGCTGTCCGTCGTGAGGTGCAGTTTGGTGGGTTTGATGCCATGCCTCACGATATCTTGACTGGCATGGCTCGATATCACGCTCCAGGACGGGGCAGTGCCCGTCTAACCGTAGAACCGGATGAAGACCCCTTCAACTCGTCAAAGCCCACCAACCACGACCACGACCTGTGATCTGCCAATCCCCAGTCGCTTCCCAACCATCGCCTTGACTTCCACACAAGACACAGCTCCTCGCTTGCGCGGTTGGCCCTCTCCCTGGGCGTCTACCAAGAAGACACCTGCCGTAGCCGCACCTACGTAGGTACGACGGCCCTCGGCACAACCCCGCAGCGAGGGTTTCGCAGAGCTCTCGATGGCGGGAGCCGGGGGCCTCGCTTGCTTGACGGCGCGCCTTCTCGTGGAAGCGGGGCGAGCCGAGCGAGGGGGGGCGGGTGGACGGGCTCGGATAGCCCTCGACTGAGGCGCGTCGCAGACGAGGGCTGAGGGCTGGGGGCTTGATGAGGCGAGGGGGGAGGCCGGACGGGGTTGCGTGTGTTTTCTCCCCGATGCTGTTGCGTCCGGCTGTCGAGACTCGAAGGAATGCAATGAGACGAACCAGAGCGGCATCATGAAGATCGCCAACTTCCCCGTCCTGATACCCGCCTTTACTGCGCAGGTTAGTCTCGTCTCCTCCTCAGCACCTCGTATATCCCACTGCTGCACCGCGTCGGCCTAACCTCCAGCCCCAGATCTGCATCGACACCCCCCTCCCCATCACCGCCGACCTCCGCGCCATCCCCTTCCTCCCCGCGAGCGGCCGCCTCGTCTCGGAGCCCTCGTACCCCTATGCCGTCCGGGCCACCTTCGTCCACGGCAGCGACTACCTGCGCAGCGACCCGGACGGCCGCCACGTCCGCCTCGACGTGCGCAGCATCGCCCGCGACGACCGCTCCGGCGCCCTCCTCAAGTTCAGCTACAACGGCGTTGTCGACGTCACCGGCGACGCGGGCAAGGTCATCACCGGCGACGGGAACGCCTCGACGACGGGCTTCGGCAACGCGTGTGAGTTCCTGCCCTCCCCTCCTGTGGGTGCGGTGGCGCCCGCCGGGACATGAACGAGGAGCTGACGGTGCGGGAACGGCAGTTGTCCAAGTCAGGTTCGAGACTCAGGATCCGTGGTTGCAGGAGATCGAGAACAAACTGTACGTAGGCTCTGGGAGGTTCATTGTACAAGAAAGCCAGCCCATCGTAGTCGAGTACAAGATCAGCGAGGTCGCTGCCGGCTGTGGGGAGTAATAGAAGACGTAAACGCACAATGTCAACTGGCCGTGGCTCAAGGTGAAGAGCAGTGCTGCTGGCAGGTCGCCTTCGTATACCATTCCTATGCATTCTGCCGAGATGGTGGTGTCTAGCCCTGTCCGTCCTGTCTCTCACGCAACAACCTTGCCAAACCCCCGTATCCACCCTCGACATCGTCGCGATGCTGAACCATGGCAAGGACCGAACACCTTTCTTTCGAAACCCCTCTGCCCTGCAGTGGATGCTGTCTTCAACTTGAAATAAGTTCATCAGGAAATGCTACCTTTTATATCCACATGCCCGCCCGTGACATACCATCCGTCCATAGCTCAGTGTACCGCCTTTATAACCCAAACATAGGAGGGCTCCGCCTGATACCTTTATCGAGTCTCTAGATCGACTCCAGCCAGCTCCAGGAGCCGCTCACCCGCGCGGAGGTTGGCATACTCGTAAGCCTTAGACTCCGGCGGGAAGGTGCCGTTCGCCGCCCAAATGTCGAGCAAGGGCTGCATGGGCTCCAGCTCTTGGGGCTTGAGCATGTCGAGGGCAGTGGCAGTCAGAACGAAGTGAGAGAAGCAGCTGTTGAGTTGCTTCTCCAGGTTGAGGTGGTAGAAGGGCTCCGTAAAATGAGCCCAGTAGAGATGAGCGTAGACGCGGAACATCTGACGGAAGATCATCTGGCACACGTCGACAAACTTCTCCGGGAATCCGGACCGCTTCCCAACCCACTCCGGGTCACCAGGGTTGGACAACTGCGAGAGAGGAGTGGTGACTATGGCCGGGTTGTGAGCATAAGACACCCCGGACGCTTCGGTGGGGAAGATGTTGGTGTCGTCGATCTTGCCCGAGATCCATCGCTGCATCAACGTCATGTACTCCGAGGCAGGCAGCTCGACCGGTTGTCGCATGTTGTTCAGCCAAGTGAAGGAGTGGTTACTAGCACGCATATGAGTGAGTGCGAGCGACGCGTCATGGCGGGCTTTACTCACGCTCCAGCAGACATGCGCGGGCAGCTTGTAGAATTGCAGATCGTCGATCCATCATCTTCCTTTTCGTGCACAACACGAACAAAGTTCCACAGGTTGCGATAGTGTTCGACAACTAGATTTGCCTATCAGAAAGAGCGAACGGGGCTGACGCGGGAACGGAGCGCATACTTTGGTGAGCGATCCACTCGCCCGGCTCCACGGTCTTTGGCCGTGCGCTCAGAGTCATGAAGTTGCCTCTGACAATGTGCTTGATGTACTGGCCGTTGACCCAGAGGGGGAGGGGGCGAGGCAAGTGGTAGGAGCTGATGATGTCGTCGCCGCTCGACATGACGCCGCTGGATTCGTCCATGCCGATGGTCTGGGCGAGCGACGGCGAGTTTGGCAGGGGTGGGACCTTAGGAGCAAGGTTTGTGGGCGACTGGCTTGCCTGAGAGAGGTTGTCCGGGGAGGGAGCCGCCGGTTGACCGTTCGTCGAGGGGGAGGGGCTCTTTGGCTGGCCAGGTGGTTTGTTTGACCCGCCGCCTCGGAAACGGGCGTTTCTGGGAGTTGATTGTCAGTAAGCGGTGCTGAAACTCGAACCCAATGAGATAAAGCTTGGTAGCGCCCTTTGGCAGGTGTCGGGAGCTGGTGGCGGCGCAACTGCGCAGAAGTGGCTCGAGTATAGTGACAGTTGGGGGACCGTCAACACCCACGAGCCACGCGACACCAGCTGCAGGCCAATGGCAGCTCTGCCATATATGATGATATGTGGAAACAAGGGGCTTCTTCTTGAGAGGAGCCCCGAACCTTGGGACCTCGAGCTGAGTCGGGTGCAGCGGTGAGTCGTCGCACGGAGACGCCTTCGAAATCTGGTTCAACATGGTGAATCGAGCGGATAAGGCTCAAGCGGAGGAGCCCTGACGTCTCCGCGCGTGATTTGAATGCTGATAACAATGTCTGCGATGGTAACTCTGTACGCTGCCTTTGGACATGCCAACAGCTTGCGTTGAGGAAAAGAGGGCTCCGGCAGACGAAGCAGCGGATAGGTCGTGAATCACGACTGCCGCTCCGTGCTCCGGGTCTGCAATTGAGCTCTTCGTCGGCAGAAGCAACAGTTGGTTGATGAGCCGCATCAGTTGCGAGGTCCCGAGAGCGAGGTCGGTTGCCCCTCACTCAACCCAACTCACCGCTCGCTGCAGGAACATGAAACCAATTGCCCCTCACGTGCAGTCTGGCCGCGCGACGATGAAGCCAAAACGTGTGCCGGGGAAGGTACAGAGCGAATAGAGCCTAGACAAGAGAAAAGATGATGACGACTTACATTCCGGAGAAGAGAGTGGACATGGTGGTTGGAAATCGGGGGTGAAGCAGGAGGATGCGGCGGCGAAGCGAAAGGGAGGCCGAACAAGCTCCGTCACGGGATCTTATGCGAGGCGACGAGGCTGTTGCAGCTATTGCAGCAAGGCTCAATCGGCGGCGTCTCTGCCGGGAGACGAGATGCGAATGTCACCCAACGTTGCGCTCGCTGGGGTGGGCTGCGGGATGAAGGAGGAAGAAGGCTCGCGTTCAGGTCGTTCGCCGTGTCGTTTTAGGAGAGAGGACGCGCAGCGGTGGTTGGTGGCAAGTCCGGGCACGAATCCAGCAGAAGGCGTCTGCCAGAGTGTCTAACTGAACCTCGAGAACCAGGACAAGGGATCAGGAGCAGGATCAGGGATCAAGAGGCGGCGGGAGACGGTGGACACCTGAGGCATGCTTGGCATGCCATCCTGCTTCAAGGCGCCTAAGCGAGTTAGAGTCCGCCGGCAGACCAATGGGGGCTCGTCAACTGCGTTTGCAGTGGACTCGACGGCCCTCTCCAACGCCTCCGACTGTGCCACACCTGCGGTGTATCTTGGCTCAAACCACAGAGCAACGCGGCTCAATAGCTCGAATTGGCGATTGTCCGAGAAAGAAAGGGAGTGATGCTTCTTTGCTGCAAACGCCAAGTTGCCCAGCAGCTCATACAAGACCATGATTACCCATTCTATCGCATTTGCGACGCCTCGTACTCGAGCGGTACAGACAAGCGCTGGTGTGGCTGGGTACGTCTCCCTGTGGCTCAGCCTATCCTCTGACGCGGATTCTGAGCCTCGCGCAACGCATACGAACGCTTTTCCGCCTCCTTCCCCATTCAACGTCGCGCATCTCGTCGACACCACCACATGATCATCGCTACGCCTGCATACAGCTCGCCTGCGCCAGGTTGTTCGAGCAAGCCACCATGTCTGACTCTGAGGATCCGCTCGATGTCGTCGACGAAGGTGGCGAGGACCTCTTCGGAGACGAGGGCGAAGATGAGGCTGCTTCTCCCCCGGCGCGCGTCTTGGACGATGACGAGCTCGCCTCGGATCTTGATGACGACTCCGACGCGCGGAATCGAAATTATGACGACGAAATGCCACAAGAGAGGGTCGTCGCCGAACTGACCACCTACCGGCATCGGACCCCAAAGCCCAAGGATGGCATGGTATGTGCTCTGTTGTCGCTCAACCACATCTGGTACTAATTGAACCCAAGCTGCGAGTAATGCGAGTTCCCCAGTTTATCAAACTCATGCCTGAAGTGTACGCGCCGGATACTTTCGAACCCACCGAGTTCGACATAGCCAATGCGAAAGCCGGGCAGCCCAGACACGTCGCGCGGGTTCGGCGAGACTCGAGCACGGGCGAGCTCAAGAGCAACACCAACATTTACCGGTGGAGTGACGGATCAGTAACCATATCCGTCGGCGGAGAACACTACGAGATACAGAAGAAGCTGCTCGCGACCGGACCAAACCAACCGTACAACGAGCTTCACGACGGGCATTACTACGCGGCGGCAGCCGAGTTGGGATGCAACATGCTCATGACGGTTGGCCATTTGAAGGAGCAGTACAATGTCAGGCCAAACAAGGCCGTTGGAGACGATGCCCTGTCTCTCTTTGCGGAGCGCATGGCCCAGGCCAGCAAAGCGTACAAGGGAGAAGAAATGATTGTTCGAACCACGAGAGACCCCGAGCTGCAGAAGAAGCAGGCCGAAATGGCCGAAAAGGAAAGGATGAAGGCCCAGAGGCGGCGCGAGAATGCTGCACTGAAGATGGACGGTGGCTTGGGGCGCTCCGGTCGCGGCGGATTGTCCATCGGAGATCTCGAGGGGCGTGGCATTGGCTCTGGACGGAAGAGGGGAGCGCCGGGCTCCACGAAGCCGAAGCGGCGGCGACCCGAGTACGACTCGGATGATGACCTGCCACAGGGCGTCGGCCGACACGAGGACTACGATATGGACGATGGTTTCCTCGTGGGAAGCGACGAGGAGGAGATGGAAAGCGGCGCCGACGAAGACGACGACGAGGAGCTGCTGGACGAGGAGGATAGCGGCCGGCGACGCTCCAAGAAGCAGAGAACTGCGGAGCCCGAAGAGGACGAAGACGCAGAGGGAGACGATGTCGACGCGGAGCCGTCGAGCCGGGCCAGGAGACGAAATGTCGTGGACGACGATGAGGAGTAGCTGGAGACGCTAGATTGAAATGGGAGGCCAGGTGGACGTTGCAGGAGCGTCTCTTTAGCCTCCCCCTGTTGTATTATAGTTATTTCTGTGCACATTGGAGAGGCATGGATGGTAGCCAAAATGAGCACAATGGCTTGGAATCTTTCTGACATGTAGACTCGGTATTCCGTGACCGATGCTGTCGCCCTCGTCTGCTACCGCCATGATAGCTGTGTGCTGGGCTCCAGCGATACCTAAACAAGAGATGCTGCGTTGAGACGAGAGTGGCTCCTTTGCTAGCGGGGCTGCTTGTCGTCGGAAGCGTCCTGGTGGGCGGTGATCTCATCGCCACCATCACATGCCTGACTCAGCGCCCTGGATAACGGCGGGCTGCCCGACGACCGCAGCTGGAGCTCCCAGCATGTGTCAAGCTTGACTGGAGCAACCTTACCGCTGAACGGCATGTACACAGCCCTCCCAAGCCTCCCACGAGCGGCGCGAGATCTGCAGCTCCAGAAAATGCCCCCAAGTGCGCACCCGTCACAAGGCACAGGCAAGCTCGCAGTGACGTGACCCACCTCCTCTGTCCACTGGTAGATGGCGGTGGTGCCCGCGATCGTTCCTCGGCACAACCATGGGGGCAGTCCTCGCTGTCTGGAGGGTCGTTGTGGACGTCGTCTCGTTTTGGCGCAAGGCAAGCGGGCTCTTCTTCTCCGACGCTCGTTTTCGCCATGTGCGCGTCTCTGACCCCGTTGCAGAAGCTCGTCGGTTGGTACACCCGCAGGAACCCCGTCGAGCTATGGCTGGACCTGCTGCGCAACGCCGTGGCGTTCGAGGACTGGGAGGAGGCAGCGCTGCACCTGGATAGCCTCCTGGGCCTGGATCTATGGTACTTTGGAACCCACGTCACCCCCCCCCCCCGAACCGTCCGGGACTGGACTGTGTACTGATGGCCGCGGCGCAGGAGAAACAACCCGACGTCCAAGTACTATGACTGGCGGCTCATCACGGACCGGCTCAACTCCCTGGCCATAGCCCGGGACGAGAACAACTTCCAGCTGCTGGTCAACCTGCTCCGGTCCGGCCTCGTGCGAAACCTCGGCAACATCACCGTGCCGAAGCTCTACAACCGGTCCTTCTCGGGCACCAAGTACCTCATCGACGAGTACATCACGCAGGTGGCCGAGTCGGTCGAGGACCTCAGCACGCTGCCGACGACCTTCAACGCGGGCCTGCACGGCGCCGGCGCCAGCGCGCTGACGAACCAGATGAAGCTCGACTTCATCCACGACACGCGGCAGGCGTTTGGGCGGAGCACGCTCGTCCTCCAGGGCGGCGCCATATTCGGCCTGTGCCACCTCGGCGTCGTAAAGGCGCTGTTCCTGCGCGGCCTGCTCCCGCGCATCATCACCGGCACGGCGACGGGGGCCCTGATTGCGGCGCTGGTGGCGATACACACCGAGGAGGAGCTGCCCAACATCCTCAAGGCCGATGGCATCGACCTGACGGCGTTCACCGGCAAGGCTGGGGGGGAAGGCGGGCATCCACCGCGCGAGCAGACGTTCCGGTCCAGGTGGGATACACTGATGCGCAGGATCCGTCGCTTCTCCCGCGAGGGGTACTTTCTGGACGTGACGGTGCTGGAGGATTGCGTGCGAGCCAACGTGGGTGACTTGACGTTTGAAGAGGCGTATACTCGCAGCAAGCGGATCCTGAACATTACGGTCGCGACGGAAGGCCAGGGCGGCGTTCCAACGCTGCTCAACTACATAACCGCCCCCAATGTGGTACGTTCCGATGGGGTGCTTGCTTTCTCGGCATGATTGAACTAACAAGACTCTCCGGTAGTTGATCTGGACTGCTGCAGTCGCGTCTAACGCATCGTCACCGTCGCTGTACGGCCGGCGCAAGGTCATGATCCTTTGCAAGGATGCCAACGGCAACATCGTGCCGTGGGCGGCGGCAAACACGGCCGACTTTCACCACTGGACACACGCCTCGTACTCTGACCGAGACTCTCCTCTGCGGCGGATATCAGAGCTCTTCAACGTGAACCACTTCATTGTCAGCCAGGCGCGGCCATATCTCATTCCCTTTTTGCAGTCCGATATGCACGGCCCGTCGTTAGTCGAGGCCCGGAGCAGAACGACGCAGCTGTCAGCCTTTTTCGTCCGGATGATTGGCCTGGAAGTCAGACACCGGCTGCGCCAACTAGATACTTTGCGCCTCCTGCCGTCTAGCATACGCCGCTTCCTGGTCGACGAGCAAGTGCCGGCGGCGTCCATGACCTTGGTGCCGGAGGTGACCGCAGGGGATTTCGTGCGGCTCCTCGAGACGCCGACGCGGGAGACGCTCAACTATTGGATACTCAGAGGAGAGAGGAGCGTGTGGCCGGCCGTCGCGGCGTTGCGCATCAGGTGTGCCGTGGAAAACGAGCTGGACAGGTCGTATCAGGTCGTGAGGAAGCTCAAGGCGGGGGACCTGAGGAGGAAGGGGAGTATGGCGGCGGCGGCAGACCACGAGCGCAAGGCTGTGTGATGGTCCGCCAGGGATGATGCCGGGTGATGGGTCAACATACGTCGCACAGAAGACGTCACGGCATTTTGAGAGATGTGCTCCTCCGTAGAGAACGCCGACATCTTGGCGTACCCGAGCCTACATTTGCTGGTGTTGTGTAACCCAGATGCGCCACGCCAGACAGCGATTACCTAGTCCGTACACAGCACGGGGTTTGCATGAAGAGAGACAGCACTGTCGACATTGCCTGCATTCGGGAGACTCCGTGATGCCCGGCCCAGCTGGACAGGGTTTGCCACGCCCCAGACATCGTCTCGCAAGTTGCCGACTCTCCATCCATGTGCTCCGTTTGCACGGACCGCGCAACTGCAAGTGAGAGTTGACAGATGCGTGGTCGTGGCAAGCTGAACTGGGTTGGTGGCGTTGATGAAGCCATGGAACCAGGCTTGTTTGCTTCCGTGGCACAAATGGCGTGATGCTTTTTCGGCATACTCGTGATAAGCCTTAGACACTCGACTGGCACGGGATGAAGGATCGCGTCTCAAAAGGCCCGAGCGGCAGACCGTCTGTCGGCATAGAGAAAGTGAGTAATGATCGGGCTGCAGTGATTCCGATGTTGGATGTCCGCTCCCTGATGAGCCAAGGTCACCTGCCATACGTGCCTTACAGATGCCGTAGCAGCACGACGGCGAATACGGCCAATCTAAGTGACCCCGAGACATGGCCTCAAAAGAGCCGTCAAAGGCGAGTTTGATGATGTGTGGTTGGTGACAGTGACATGCCAGGACTGGCGTCGGCCCCGGCCGGGCCCGCACGGGAGCAAGGATGCTGGCCGCGAGATCTTTCAGCAAGCCACTCTCGAGCCGGATTGGAGTCGTGCCCAGGGACAGTCAGTTTGTTGGGCGCCTGTTATTCGTACCTTGGGTATGAGTTGGGGAGCAGCATTGGTACTCCCAGACTGCGCGAACTGCACGAGTCCTTCTGTTCGGACCATGTTCTCTGTACCCGGATCCTCGAAGACTGAGGCGGCGACGACGACGACGATGATGTACAAGCGAGGTTCGCAATTAGGCGAGAATAGTCCGTACAGGGCTGTCACACGAGACAGCCAGACGGCTGCTCCCTGCCATGTAGACGGAACCAGCCGCGCCTGTCGCTGGGCGAAATTGAGTGGACTTGGCGGCGCTCCAATCACCCATCACCTCGGTTGGTGGGTCGGTTTGCCGCCCGAGGAGCAATGATACATCATCTTTTGGGGCGCAACGATCGTGCATGGCGGGGCTTCTCGTGCAGATTGGAGCCATGTGCCACTGATCGACCAACCGCCAGCCGCCAGCCCGCTGGTCTGGAACATGCTCCGGTGGCCGTCCAAGCCGTCGCTGCGACAGAGGTCTCAGGCTCTCTGTTGGACGGGCTCGAAAGGGCCCCCAGCAGACGCAGCCCCCAGCGGGCGGATCGCGCCTGAGGCCGTGATTGGGAGGTTGGGCGCCACCGGCTCGATCTGGTTACTGCATAGTGCCTGCTAGTGCCAGACGCCACAGACTGCCCGCTGGGGGCCGTTGCGATTGCCTTTGTGTGATGCATGGATACAGATCGAGGCAGCGACATCGAGGTTTGCTTGTCGAGGTTTGCCGTATGGAGGTTGCCGTGTCGAGATGCGCAAGTGGCACGGGGGATTCTCGAGTACAAAACGATAGAGTCGCGCCAATGCCGTTTCCAGATCGGTACAAGCGGACAGCTAAAGGGTACTGCTGTGCGTCTGGGTCGACGCTCTCTGCTCGCTGCTTGTTCCTTCCTCGACCTCCTCGACCAACTTCCTTCATTCGCACCTTCCAGCCGGAACTTGAAGGGTGCCTGAAGCCCGTCCACTGTCCCCACTGCATCTCTCCTCCCCGCGCCTCCTGCGCCATCTGTCAACTATCCCCTCGGACACTTCATCAGCCGTGACCGAAGACACGCCAGCTTGTGGCGATGAGCGTGTTCGTGGGCGTGGGCGTGGGCGCGGGCGTGGGCGAGGCCAGTGCGACGGCCACGACGGCAGCATCGGCAGCCATGAGCGAGCCCGCCGGCTACAACCGCTCTGCCTGCACCGAGTGCCAGCGCAGGAAGCAAAAGGTAAGCGCGCGAGGGAACCAGCGATTTTATATGCAATTGCCATGCCATGCAATGCCAGCCCTTGCATCAATCTTCATATCCGCTGCTGCACGTAAGCCCTGATCATTGACTGATATTCACCCCACCAATAGTGCAATCGTGAGTGGCCGTGCGACCGCTGCCAGCGCCGCAAGATTGCCGACGAATGTCGGTACAACTACCCGAATCCCCCACCTGGCGCCGCATCGCATGATGTAAAGAGCAAGGACAAGGACAAGCTCCCGCGCGTCAACCAGCACCTCGAGCCTGGCACTGGATCCCCAGATGCCGGTCCCCCTGCTCCCGAGGTCCCCGGATTCGATGCCCTGGCTGCCGCGCGCCTCTTCACCACCCTGCGTATCGAACCACAGGTGCGTACCTCCCGCTCGCAATGCATCACGCTGCCAATCATGCTGCCGTGCATGCCTCCCTGCGCGATGCGCGATGCGTCTCATTGTCCCCGCCAGGCGTTTCCATTATTGACTCGTCTCCCGCATAGCCGCAGCCCTCCAAGGCGGCCCCGAAAAATGACTTGGCCGCCGCCGACTCCTCGCCTCAGATTGAGCGCGTCCTGAAGCTGCTGCCCCAGCGCCAGTCCATGGGCAAGTCTCCTCGAGGCGATCGCTCGAGCCGTGTTGCTGACCAGATGACCCAGACAAGCTCATAAACACCTTCACCCATGATGTCAACTACCACTACTATATCATCTACCCTCCCGACTTCTTTCGCGACTATCACATCTGGTGGGAGAGACGGGCCATGGGCCGTCCCATCACCATTCAGTACACATGTCTCCTCGCCACCGTCTGTGCCTGCTGCATCCAGCATGCAGACATCAGCATGCAGCAGGAGCTTCAGCGCGCTTCGGGCCTGGATTTCGACGAGCTCTCTGAACAGCTTCACAACGCCGCCCGAGAGCTCGCCAGCGTCGCTCCTGTCGGCCACTACCACATGTTCAACGTTCAGCGCTTGATGCACTCGTGTTACTGGTACAAGGCTGAAGCTCGCTTCCTCGAGGCCTGGCATGTCCTCAGCGCTGCCATCCTCGAAGCCAGGGAACTCAGTACGCCACACGTGCCCACCCACCCACACCCTTTTGATGCCATGCCTCGCCCCGATCCACTGCTTACTCGTCCCCTTACTTAGATTGCCATAGAGAGCCTCCCCCAGGCACTGAATCAGAGCATGAATGTGAAATGCGAAGGAGGCTCTGGTGCATCCTCGACACGTGGGACTGGTACGTGACACCGTGGTCTTGATATCTGACATTGTGCTCATCTCTCCTGGCAGGCAAATTTCTTCGGGCCTTTCTCGACCCAAGATTATCGACCGAGTGGATTGTGACGCTGAGCTTCCCTCCCTCGCGTTGGAGGGGTGTTCACCCTCCCCGTTGCTTCACATGAAGATGCAATCGGAACTGACACGGCGGTTGGCATCGCGGTTCAGTGCCCCCAAGAACATCATCAACCCACCGCAAGTCCGAGAATACCAGGCATTGATCGAGGATTGGGTGCGCCAGTTTCCCCGCGTGTACGCCTTCGACAACCCCGACACCTCCAAGGACTCGCAGTATCCTTGGGTGTTCCCCCATCGCTACTACGTATATACCATGGCGTGCTTGTTGATTTTGAATCCCATCAGGCACTACATGGTGACGTCGTACACCTGGGAATCCCCCCAGGAAGAACTGGGCATCCGGGCGGTGGGCGTGTATTATTCCCTCAAGCTGATGAAGACTCTGCGGAGCTGGGTCGATAAAATCTATAGTCGAGACGGCCGACTGCACTTTATCATTTTCTCCATATTCGATACGGCCGCCATCCTATGTACCGCCATAATCAAGGATCACGAGCACACCCTAACGGGGCGAGACAAGATCATGGACGCGATTACCGACGCTGTCGCCATGCTGGCTCAGCTGAATACGATATCGAAGACATCCAGGACGTCGTATAACCTTCTTGAGCGGTTAGTACGGAGGCTTCCGCAGCCTGCCGTGCCCCAGCGCAACGTTCAGCGCAAGAAGGCAAAGATCTCGAGGCTGCCCACCAGGCCGATGCCTGTACCGGAGCCTGTCGTGATGCCGGAGCCCGCGCTCATGCTCGCCCCCGCAAGCACAGCTGCAGTGGCAGTCGTCCCGTCTTACAATAACCATGGCCTCGACCTTCAGCCCACATTGCAGGCAGTCCCCCAGAGCAGGTATTTCCCTCGCGATGGCGTTGCTGACGTGCCGGGTCCCATAAACAGCCGCACAGGCGGTGGCGACGGTCAGAGTTATTCCAATTACTCCAAATCCTCGGAAAGCGCGCCTCGGAGCATGGATGATCACATGCTTTCGTCGTTTCCCGCAGACCGCGGGGGCGGCGTCCCCATTGATGGATTTGGATACCCTGTCATGGGCACCGACAACTTCCAGCCGCCGCCACCAGCAAATGGCGACTCTCCCGATTTTGAGCTCGAGACCGTTGCGCAGGATCAGCTTGGAGAGCTGGCACCCTTATGGAACTGGCACTCGGAGAATTTGAACTTTGCCAACATGCCCAGCTCGGGCCCGGTACCTAGAGAGCCAGGAGGACTCAGCAGACCTGAATACGGGCCACCACAACCACCTCCCCAGGCTCGTCCTCATCCTTCTCACCCCCATCCTCAACTTTATCCTCACTCCCATACTCAGTCTTTCTCCCATCCCCATCCGCAAATGTAGTTATACTACTAGTTGGAATCTGCTTTTCGGTTCTGATGTTTTGGGACAGTGTGCTATGACGTCGACTTGATGCGACTGGGTCTTGTTACCGTGGTCTACCACGAACTACACGTCACTGGACACATGTGTGTTCGCCGGTTGATTAATGATATCCATGTTCTTGGCTACCTGCTGAACGGTCTACCGAAGGAAGAGGTCTATATGTCGCCACTTCATGAAAGAAGCCATGTGCGTGAAAGGCCGTTTCGTACCTGTATGTGATGTATAAAGGTCCTCTGAGTGAGTGGCGAACATTCTGGGACGAATACATTTAAAGGACAACGCGTCGAACAGAATCAACTTCACATGCCCGTCCAGTGATGAAGCCAACAATACGTTCTACGTTGTCCGTGGTCTCTGTGCAGACACTGACAGCTTTAAAGCTTCCTTGATCGCTCGGCGGAGACACACCACATCCCCATGGGCAGGGGGGAGGAAGTGGGAGCGATAAGGTGCCTCCTCCAGCAGACCGGCCAGAGGCCATAGACTGCTACCGGCAGTCCATTAGACGGCAATGGGACATTGCCAGACGGCAGATACTCGGAGTGCTCCTCGATGCCAGACATGCTAATCGATTTTCTTACGAGTCAGTGGAATGGCAGCCTCCTGACGCAAATGCGAGTACAGCCCCTTGTTCAGGACATCTCATGAGGGGGGGCGGTGTTTGTTGTCACGCGAGAGGGTTGGGGCGGGGAAGAGACGCAGGTAGGGGGGACTCGCAAGCTTGGACAGCGTTAGTGTACTCCGTAGGCTGCTCTCGGGCGACAAGGCGGCTCCTAGGTATTGGCTCTCCCAAATTCCAGGATCCTTGGAGTCAGTGTGAACCGGTTCTTTGCAGCCTTCTGCTCCGAATGCCGAGCCGAAGCTCGCATTACGCATCACCAAGCTACTGTTGCCCCAGGCCACTTGAAGAGGACATGCACGGCACAAGGCTGACTTGGCCCCGGGAAGAGGTGCGTGAGCGATTTACCAGCATCAAGAAGCCTCACGCTGTTGCAGCTCGAGGAGCATCCCTTGCCCAGCTGACCCAAAGCGGCAACCTTCCAGAACAGGGCGGCCGGGTCAACTGTCCATCCAGCAGTGTTGCATTGCGTCAGAAGCCAACCACCAATTTCGATGAAATACACGCGGAAACCGCCGCGTCCCCGGGGAGGTGCGTCGCTCTGCCGTTCATGCCGTGGCACTCCAGGTGCAGGACGGGGTCGATTGGTGGCTGCTGACGCAGCTTGTTCGGTGAGGCTGCTTTGGGACGATGTCATGTCCATGAACCAATCGAGCCGGCTGGGCGTGGGTCTGCAGTTCGCCGTGTTTCAACCCCAATGCAGGGGCCCGTAAGAGCAGACGCAGTGTGACCCTCGGGTGCGTGCTGCAGATCCCCGGTTCGCAGAATTGTAGAAATGACGGGCGGGATGCCCGGCCCCCGAGTCAGCCGTGGCGAGGGAGGCGAGTCGCCCGAGTTCATGTCGAGCGATAAGACGTTCCATGCCAACCCGGCCTCGCTAATCTGCACGTATGTATGTGATGACGTGTTCAGGTAATGGGATGAGGTAATCTTGAAGATGGGAAAAGAAGGGCTGGATGTGACACGAAGAGATCTCGTACGCGTACCGGGCGTGCCAGGGCGGCAGGCACAATGGCAAGCCGGATTTAGGGTTGCGAGAGCAAGACCGTGGTGTCATAGCCTATTATCCTGTCTCCAAGGCAAGTGCCTGCGTTCAGTCTCAAACTCCTCACCAGTCCAACTGCTTCCAGTTCGTTTCATCCACACTCTCTTTGGCTCGTCAACCCATCTCACCACGACGGCTGGCACGATCCCTCATGGATCAGTTGAACAAAACGCCGAGGAAACTTGGCCATCGGCTGTACGGAAGCCCTGCAGCTGTGGCGCCTGTTCAGTCCGGTTCTATTCGATCGTCACAACCGCGCTACTTCGTACCGCAGCAGGGATGGCATCCCAGCACTCCAGCGAGACCCGAAACCCCAGTCGCCCGCCTGGTGGCTGAGCGAGGAAGTGTCCAAGTCGCTCACTGCTGAGTACCGGTACGCACGTCATAGCGATGGTTCCGGAACTTCGCAAAGTAGAGTAGTGTCTTGTGACGTACCATCCATGGCAGCTCTCGTCTCGCAACCACCGCTCCGAGCCCACGCGCCTCGCGGACGGCGCCGCCATCCTTGGGCATCGATGCCCGCCACATCAACCGATAGCCCACCGTAAACGGCGAGGTGCAAGCTGTCTCGCCGGCACCGGCACCGGAAGCCAAGACCCGCTGCTGTTTTGGCAAAGTGAGGCTGTATCGACTCCAGACAGCACACCTACGCTATGCGGCCATCTGGTTGGCCGGGCACTGACCCGGCAGGCAACCTCCCTCGTGACAAGACGTACGTCTGGCTCAATTGAGCACCGAGGCGGCGCCATCCGATAGCCGCAGCATCTCGCAACCCGGCTTGTCTGCTCTTCCTCCTTTCGCCCAGCCGCATGTGCATGTTGGGTTCCGATGCACGGCATACCTACCTTGCGTATATAAAGACGACAGCACCACCCGCCTCCCTCGTCTGATTTGTTACCACCCATCTATCCCTTCTCGAACGACGCACTCATCGCCTTGCCAGAGAGACTTAAGCCGACGGTTGCAGCTCCGCTGTCATCGTTGCCGGCTGGCCGCCAGGCACAACACTCCCTCCTGACACGCCGTTGCCGCTGGACACCCTTTGGTGTCCCTGGTGCCCACGACACATAATCGACCTTGGCAAAAAGGTGCCTCTCGTCACGAAACAACCCCAAAAACACCCGTCCATGCCGCTTGGTTATACCAGCATGAACACCCATTCGCCGCGGAAGACCACCCTCCCGCTGCGACCGCTGCCGGAGTCTGGGAGGGCACAGGCCCACCCCGAATCGATGGAGCAAGATACCAGAGACCAGCAGGTCGACAGCGGGAGTATCGAGAGGCGTGCTGGAGCGCAGCGAACCTTACTTGCAACGAATAACAGCGATGTCAACGAGTGGATCTTCGTCCAGCGTCATGATGTCCCAAGCTCTAGCCTCGGTACATCCAGCGACACTACATCCATCAAGGGTGTCGGCCCCGAACTGACGGCGACCAACATCCAACTCCTTGACGAGCTGTACAAGAGCACTTGCTCCTCCAGGGACCGCCGTCTCTGCTACCGCCGCTGCCCCGAGTGCCATGACGACGTCGCGGAGATGCACAAGTCTCCTGCCAGACGCTGCTCGATCGGCAGCGGCGAGCATCATCTTGGCCCGTGGACTCCTATGAACGCGGGCTCGTACGAAAGCGACGTCCGGTGTATCGGAGACTGGGCAACTTCTGCCATGGGCGATGTGTACACTGGGCTGGTGTGGGACTTTTGAACAGGGGGACGACAAAGACCAAGGTCGATTTCTTTGCGGTTTCTTGCGGTCTGCACTGTGTGCTATACAATCAGCCAGAACTTAGAAGCTCGCCGTGCAAACTACAGGGATAGAGTCTGGCGCAGAGAGAGGAAAGAGTGGGAAAAGAGTGTTGTCTCGGAAGGGGTCTGAGGGAGGGGATGACTTACGGCCTTGTTTTGTACCATAGCGCAGCCATTGACTTCGTTGCTTCAAATAGAGCGCTCTTCTCCGTCGTTTTCTTCGCCCGTTGCAGATTACTACTTGTAAAGCAAACACACCAGGGTGAAATCAATCCGCTTCGTTGCATGACGTGTGACGAAATGCATGTTTGACACGTCCCACAGGGATCCCCCCTTCCCATATCGCCTCACGACACAAACGATTGGGCGTGGCCACCCATCGACCGGTTCGTATCGCACAACACCAGCTGTCAAAATGTGGAGAGCTGTGCAGTGAACGCCTGGGACAGCCGCGATTAATACGAGGCCTGTTTGCTTGCCCCAGGTTTTGGCGATCGGGGTCCCCACAACCCGGGAGATCGATCTACACGAACCCGTCTGTTGGTCACTCCTTGCATCCCTGCAGAGGCGGCCGCTGCCGACGAGACCCAAAAGCAAAACCAGACTCGTGGTGGTTGCGCCGGCCGTCTGCAGGGCCACGTGAGTTTGTTTCAACATCAAGAAGCTTGGCGAGACGACTATCTTGGTCACATTCGGTGGTGTGCTCCGCGAGCATGTGTAGTTTATCCCATTACGTCTCCTAACAGTAGAGCTAAAGACACCCTGCCATCGTACACCAGAGAAAAGCGACAGATGCCCGCATGGCAATCGTGATTTAAATTGCCTCCGGATAGTCTCCTCTCTGGCACGCTGCCCTTGCCGGAAATTAGGTAATGTTATAATCAAACGCCCATAGAAACATCATCCTCCAGACCACTCCGTTTGCGCGCTTAGCTGAGGTAGGCCATGGCGGCGACGGCACCAGCGACGAGGGCCATGGGGGAGGACAGACGGCCGGCACCGCTGCCGGGGATCTTGGTGGTGGCCGTCGTGGGGGCCTGGGTCGAGGTGGAGGACTCTGGAGCGTCAAGTTAGTAAATCGCGCCCAGGCTGAAGAGTTGTGAGGCTTGTAGACTTACTGGAGGTGGTGGTGGTTGTGGTGGTGGATTCCGAGGTGGCGGATTCCGTGGTGGATGAGTCCGACGAGTCCGACGTGCTAGTGGAGGTGGCGGTGGTCAAGGAGGACTTGGCAGAGGTGGTGGTAGCCGCGGTGGAAGACGCAGTCTTGGTAGAGGCAACAGAGGTGGTGGCCGAGGCGGTGGTAGAAACGGGCGCGCTGGAGACCGAGGTGGAGCCGGTGCCCTGGTAGCTGAACTGAATGCTGTAGTTGCTCTCGTTGGAGGTGTTGTCCGTGATCCTGAAGTTGTAGGTGTCGGAGGGAAGACCCTGGGGCGTGAAGGTGAAGGTGCCGCCCGTGGTGGAGGCTGTAAGCCGCATCGCATCAGCTCAAACTTGTCCCAGACGGGGTGCGCCGAGGCGAGGAGGGTGACGGGACATACCGGTCAGGGTCTGGACGGCCTTGAGGTTGGTGCTGACGCCCTTCTGGATGACAATGGTGCAGCCAGACTCGCAGCCACTGTACTTGAGGGTGAATGGCTCGCCCTGGGTGACGTCGAACTTGCTGTTGAGGAACTTGGGCTGCTGAGCCGAGGCGAGGGCCACGAGGGCGGAGAGAGCGGCAAAGGAGTACTTCATGTTGGCGGTTTGGCAGGAGTGGTAAATCGATGAAGGAGCGTGCGTCGAGAAGGGTTGGCTGCAGATGAGGGTCGCGTCAGTGGGCTGAGGTTCTATATGTCTGCGTTTGCTCTCGCGCGTGCTGGTCTGGGTGGTGTCTGGGAGTGGTGCGACTGGAGGGCAGCGAGTCGTAACGGGGGGAGTCAGAGATGATACGACGCAGGCAGCCGCGCGCATGAACTTGGGAAGGTGCTCGCGATAGGGCCTCCAGATCCCGTGACTCGTCAATCTGGGAGTCAACGTCGTTTCCGCTTCCTCTCCGCAGGCAACGCAATCCCAGTGGCCCAACGAACCCTCGGATCGACGGCAAAGATACCAGGCAGGGGTTGGCCCTCGATGCCGAAAAGACCAGGCCAGGGGGGAGTTTCAAGGGGGACTTACACGATGCAACAGGTTGCGACAGCGCAGAACAGGAAGAGGCGATCGAACGAAGGTGTGCAGGAGAGCAGAAGAGAAGAGGAGAGAGGGAAAGGAGGGAAATGAGCAGAGGCGCGACCCCAGGGCTGAAATATGCCGTGGCTTTGGGGTGGGTGGGATGAGGCGGCAAATTATCTGCACCGCGGTGCGCCGGCTTGGCCGTCGTGCCCCGTTCTGCCGACAACATTCCACGCCGGGAGGCCAGCTTGCGCAGTGCTAATCTGCTAATGACAGCCTAGCCCAACCTACCTACCTACTCGTACTCGACCATGGAGCGGCAGAGCCCAGAGCCCCAGAGCCGCTTGCCACGGCAAGGCCGGGGACGAGGAGGCTGCCAGGCCAACACGCATCTCCGTCCTCACCTGCGATGGATGGGGCGCGTGGACAGGCTACAACGGTGGATGGAGCATGTGGGCGCTGCCCTCACCGCGCCGTGGGGCTCTATCCGACCCCAGCTCCATGATCTGTGTTGAGCCGGCCCGCGTGGGCTCCCAGGGCGAGACGGGATCGATGGCCCAATCTCACAATTGGGTGCTGATCGCTGCAACCATCCGGCAGCCTCGTCGCTCGAGCTGCCCGTCGCGAGGCAGGCCAACTCTCATTCAGGGGCAACCCTCTGACTACGGCCAGCGAGACGCGCCGTGGCGCGACAAGCAAGTGCCAATTGCCAAGTGGGCAGGGGACCCAATGGAACAGGAACAGAGCCAAGCAGCTGTCCCGGTGGCCTCCCTCATCCTGGGCGGCGCCACAATTGGCCGCGTCGACCGGCCGGGCCATGCCACAACGGGCAATCTCCAGCTTCTTCATGCTTACATGGCCGCTCGGGCAGACGCCACCGAGGAAAGCTTCCAGGTCCAGGCGTGGACGCCGTGGCACGCAAGGCGCGCTAACTGCCAGCGCCATACACCATCACAGACAATGACCCATGCTGGTGTCTGTGGCAAGGCTGCGAGTAAGACGAGATTCAGGCAGTGCCTCCTCGCCAGAGACACCAGAGTCTAGCCCGCCTGCGAGCTAAAGTGAGGCGCCTGCTGTGCGTCTCTCCTCGGTATTGCTGCGCCTCCACCATCACCAACTAGCATCGCCCGGCAACCGCGCTTCGGGCAGAGCCGAGAACAAGCAATGGCGATTGAGCCCTGGGGCTCGCCACCCAGACCCGGAGCCGTGCCTGCTGCCGCTCGCTCGCCCCCTCGTCGGAAAGACACTTTCCCCCTTGCTTGAGGCCGAGGTGTTTTGCAGAGCCTCCGACGCGCGGGACTAAGGTTTGGCGCCGAAGGAAGGGTACCAAGTGGCCCAGGTCCTTGGCGCGACTGCTGCCCCAGGAGCTAGTCTGGTGTTGCACTAACAGGCAAGGTTCGATCCGTGACCCCTGTTGCCGTGATAAACAATGGCGGGGATCTCCGTCGAAATCCCACTTGCGCAGACTTTTTCTCGTACAAAGTACAAATGGGCACGAGCACCAATGTCTCGTCTGCGATGGCCCAACTCCCCGGGAATGCTTCACGATTCCTCAGCCCCAAATAGCCGGCGCCTCTCGTCCTGCAGAACACGGCCATTCCTCATTAACGCACCGTCGCGTGTCGAGGCTACAGTGGCTGACTCTGCTATAATTACTTAATCTGGGCGCGTCTCGTACCGCGTTTGACTCATGAACGGCTTCTCCCGCTACCTTGAAGTACCCCGTCCTCGGCTACAATCCTCGGCCGGCTCTCGCATCTGTCTCTCTCCGGGTTTTCCCTTCCTTGACCTGCCGCCGGCGTCGACGTCCTCGACTTGCCTGGAGGTAGTTCCTCGTTCAGGAAGAGACGATGCTTCGGCCAGTTGGTCATGTGGAATACTGATGGCGAAATGCCATCATGAGCCACTGTACTTGTTGATCTTTGGAGGCTGTGCCTACAAACCATGACAGCGCTTGAGAGTCCAGGTGCTCAGATACGTAGAGTCCATCGAGGAGCATCAACCGACTCGACCCTGTATTCCCAAGCTCAACTGTGACGCACGCCATTCCTAGCATTCAAAGATATAATACCGGCGTCACCATCGCGTCATCACAAGCCAGAGTATCTGTCAAAAGACATCAATTAGTATCTCAACCTTGAATTACAGTTAAGCGCGCTGTGCGGCCAAATAGTACCCGTCATCCGTCGCCCATCCAACGAAAATAATCCACCATGGACACGCGTCCATTGTTTGCTTCCAACCATCTATGATGTATACTGTTCCGTTTCCCATGGCGGACACAGATGCCGATGCCAGTCTTGTTCTCACTCGAAGTCGTCGCCACCACCGACTGCACCAATTTAGTGCTCCAGCAGCCGCAGGCTGCCCTGCACGACCACGTTCTCCAGGATGGAGCCCGGGGGAATGTCAATGGTGCTCCCCTCCGTCGCCACGATGATGACTGTGCCCTTGAGCGTGACTCCACGGCCCAGGTTGACTGCGCCAGTGATGGTCAGGTGGTCCAGCTCGAGCACCTTGGGGATCGAAGGGATGCGCTTCTGGAAGTCGGAGACCTTCTTGAAGTCGCCACCCAGCTTGATGAGGGGCGCATCGCCGAAGCGGGCCGCGCTCATCTGGAGCTGACCGTGCTTGAGGGTGTACAGGTCCGACTTGACCAACATCAGGTCGGAGCAGGTCTTGACGGGCAAGAAGCGTCGACGGGGCACGTTGACGCCGTGGGCGTTCTTGAAGTGGCGGATGGCGGCACCGACGGCCGTCTCCAGCTGGATGATGGAAATGTCCGACTCGCCCTTCTTGTCGCCGGGGATGGTCTTGCCGTTGGGGATGATCTCCATCTCGAGCTCGTCGTTCTCGACAACGCGCTTGATGGCCTTGAGGTTGAGCCAGATGTTGTTGGTGTTGAAGTACTTGAACTTCTTGATCGACTTGAACTCGTTGACGTGCTCCTTGGGCACCTGGGCAATCTCGAGCAGGCGGACAGAGCCCTCATAGTCGATGATGGTACCGCCCTTGACGTCGGCCTTGGTCTTGTTTGTAAGTTCCATGATGTACTCGGCCTTGGTCTCGACCATGTGCTGCAGGATGCGCAGGTCGACGACGCCGCCCAGGTTGTCCACGTTGGACAGGAAGATGATCTCGATGCCGCGCTCCAGCAGCTTGTCGAGGATGCCAGAGTTGTAGAGGGACTCGAAGACGTCACCGTGGCCGGGAGGGTACCACTCGCTGATCGACGACTCAAAGTCCTTGGGGACGGGCAGCAACGAGTCCTTGTAGATTCGGGGGTACCGGGATTGGTTGAAGGTGAGGATGTCGACGTTGTGACCCTCGTACTTCTTGATGATAGCGGCGGTGTCGTCGTTGGTGTTGAAGGAGTTCATGAGCAGGAAGGGGACGTTGACGTCGTACGTGCGGTTGAGGAACTCGATCTGGCGCACCGACAAGTCGAGGAAGGACATGCCATCGCGGACTTCGATGACGGACTTGGGGCCAACGCAGCCCATGGAGGTTCCCAGACCGCCATTGAGCTTCAGAACAGCAAGCTTGCTGAGGAAGTTGACCGATTCGGAGTTGGCGAGGTCCTCATAGTCGACGACCTGGCCATGGGCGGGCGGGGCAATGCGCTCCCAGTCGCTGGGGGAAGCATGAGTACATGGTACGGCCTCTGGTCTTGCCGGTCAGGGGCAAACTTACACAGCGTTTCCCTTGGCCTTGTCGTTGAGGTAGCGACGGAAGAGGGCGAAGAAGTTGTCCATCTCGGTCTCGAACAGCTTCAGGCAGCTTCGTCAGCAGCTGCACCGTCCCGCACACATGGCGGGTGACGGACGCAATGGCACGTACCTTCTTCTGCTGGGGGTCCTCAACAGTCTCGGCGAGGTTGGTCAAGGAATTCCGCATCTGAGCAGCGGCGACGCTCGTCGACGTGTTCTCAAACGCCTGCGTGCACTCGGTTAGCCCTCGCCGGTGGTCCATGGTCAAGTGAGGCATTGCGGGAGAGCGCGAAGGCGGAGGGTGCTGGCTGCTGGCAGAGAGGGGAGAGACGCGATATGTGATTGCGGGAGGGATGTTCAGGTGAGAGAAAGATGGATGGAGGAAGTCGGGTTCAAAATGGCAGCCAGCGGTTGAGACGAGGAAGACGGCTCTGGGGCTCGGCCCTGGGTCGAATGTGCGTCACTCAGGGCTCGCGCATCATGCAGGGTTGCGCCAGCAAACAGACTGCCGGCAGTGAATTGCTTTGACGTTATCGTGGACAGCATCGTCTGCGTTCCTTCCGGGCCGCTCGCCCCCTGAAGAGCGAACGGATCCCTGCAGGGACGGGGCAATTGCTGCACAGCCACAGGTCAAGCAACCTGGCGTGGATCATGGGCTCCGGCCTAGCGAACAGAGTAGCGGAGCAGCTTCCCCGTGAGTGAATAGGTGTCACTCCCTTGCCGCGAAGCGGTTTGCGCGTCGCGCAGGGCCAGCAAACGGCCGAGCAGCAAGCGCGGCGCGGCGAGAGTGAATTGCCGTGCCGTGCGCCGGGGAGAGCCATGCCGTGTGCCAGGGAGAAGACAAGGATAGACGGATGAGAGGGTAAAGGAGAGGAGGTGAGGGAGCGAGAGCAGCGGGGTTGACTTGCCATGTGGCTGCGAGTCTTGCCATGATGGCGTTTCTCGAAGCCATTATCCTCGCCGCCCTCCTGGGCAGGCTTGAGGTGCGAGGGCAGCGCGCTCTTGATACCGGCCATTGTATATGCGTTTCGCGGGCGTCGGGGGGTAGAGGAGGATGTAGAGGGAGGATTCGAGCGTCGTCGTAGTCGTCGTCGTAGTCGATTCGAAGCTGTCGCGGCGAGCCGATGGCAGAGGAAGAGGTAAGGAGGAGGAGCAAGCGAGGCTGTCAAGACTGAGGACGGGATGGGATGGAGCAACGAGGCAAGGCGGGGCAACGAGCGCAGTGGGGAAGGGGCGAGCTGCGTCTGCCCCCTGTTGGACTACTCTGGCGGTTGGGGCTGCCGTTGGTGGTATCACCCAAGCGTCCTCGTACAGGTGGCTTGACGTCAGGCCTAGCGTATCGCGACAGCGTTCTAGAGGAATGAGACGAGGATGGGAGACGTTCAAAGACAACTCGGTGTGCGGACAGCGGGCAGACTGCGAATATGTAGCAGATGCTCTTGTCGATTTACCTATTTTTATCACGGCAGAGCATCGTAATTTCTGGAGAGCTCCTCATCAAAATCGCCATTTCGCCCCCCCACCTGCACCAGTGGTGGTGGCGTGCCATAGCCTCTGGAGACAGGTTTCCAGGTTTCCAGGCTTCCACTAATAATTGCGCCTTCGCCTCGCCATCAGTCAGTTTGCAGCGTCATGACGGCACGCACGTCGAGAAAAGCGTGGCTGCAATACGGGCTCGCCGCTGCGACGCGAAAATCCTTGCTGCCCGGTCCGGGTGCCGGCGACAGCGACGCTCTCGTGATGTCGAAAAGAACGCGTCGCCTGCTGGCCAAGATAAGCCCCCTGTTCCTCGGAGCAGATTCAAGGAACGCGCACACCTGCCGTTACACAGGGGCGACTGCTGTTGAGCAATCGTGCTCCACGAGGCCAATCTTGCTACCAAGCTGGGGAGGATGGATATCTCCTCAAGGTCCACAGCGGTTGGACAGCGGCAACGGAACGGGACCGGGGCCTGCCTCAATTGGACGGCTGCCAGCCGGTTCAGCCTCATTGATGACGGATGATGGCACGGGCGCTTTTCGACAATTCGATGCGCATATCGGGCATGCGTCCGTCTTCCGTAAGTTGGGTACTGCGCAAGAGGTATCGCTGCCCGAGGGCGTGATGCCATGCAGCCAACTCAGCAACCCAGGCACCCAAAGGCTACACGAGTGTGAAGAAAAAGAACCTGCGATACGAAGTACCCAACTCACGTGGGCGCGGCATTGGCTGTTCCTGGACCACCAAGAACTCCCTGGTCAGGACTTGGGATGACGGCTACGGGAGCACGGGGCACCCCGGGGCATCCACCATTCCCAGCGACACCCGATCTCGAGTACAATCTCGCCAACGGCGCCCCTGAATATTCTCTGGGAAATACAATCTCGGGACAATTTCATTCTCTTGGATTTACGTACGAGTACTCCGTTCTCCGTATTGCCACCAAAACTAGCTATAAATAACCTGCCCTTGCTGCCGCAGCTTGCTCCCAACGTTGGCGGAATTTTCCCGGCCCTAGTTTTATCCGGACCCAGCCCGACGAGCCTACGACAACGTTGCATCCGCCTCCGGCGCAGCAAACAGATTCGCGCCCCCATGACTCGATTCGGCGATTCTACATGCTTGGAGATGGCGAATGGACGCTGCGCATGATGGATATGTAACCGGCGGAGACTGGTCCCGTGGAGTCGTGGTGCCGGCGTGCAGGAGCTGTGAGGACGCGACGCCCACGATCAGCTTGCCGTCTTGAATCCTGACACGTTCAACATTGTTGTTTCGACCTCTGGCCGAACTCTGTGTGTTGGCTGCTGGCTGCTGGTGCCTGTTGCTTTGCTGCTTGTTCGCCGTGTTGGTCGTTGGATCCCCACCGCTTGAACGACTCCCTTGGGATCTTTTATATAGTGTCTCAGACTCCGCCTCGACGTCTCTCTCCGCGCTCAACATACTCCCGCCAGCATGGGCTCCCTCGAAGTAGCCATGCCCTACTGGCACTACAACGTCCCCGACAAGGAAAAGACGGCCGAGTGCCCGGCCTTCCTCCTCAACCTCAGCGACAAGGACCGCCGCGTCGTCGGCTCCCCGGACGCGGCCTACACCCTGCGCACCTGGCCCGAGGTCTGCGACATCGTCGCCTCCAACCGCCTCGAGGTCTTCCAGCGCGTGCCCTCGCAGCTGCGCCGCTACAAGGCCTCCTGCCACCGCCTGGCCCGCCGCCACGGCTCCGTCGCCGAGTTCGTCCTCCGCGAGCGCCTGCGCTGGCGCGAGCCCGTCCGCGCCCGCGGCGAGCCCTTCCAGTTCGCAGACGACGTCAGGATCATCCACAACGACTGGCCCTACGGCCTGGACGCGCGCATCGTGCACCTCGTCGTCTGGACCAAGTTCGAGCTCAGGACGGACCCCGAGACGGGCGACTTGACGGACCGGGCGCGGGCCGAGATCGACGCCTTTATGTCGACGACCTTTCGGTCGCGCGTTCCACCAAACCAGGTAAGCTGTTGCTATACTGACCCTGGAGTGAGTGTTGACTCGTCCCAGGTAGTGTGGTTCAAGAACTGGTGGGCCCTCAAGTCCATCCACGCCGTCGAGCACTTCCACGTCATGCTGTTCGACCCCGACCCCGAGTTCATCCGTGAAGTCACAAACGGCGACATCCCGCAGTGCGACAAGGCGGATCTGTAACATTTTCTGCTTGGCTTCTTGCTTCCGTTTTCGCTTTTGAATGGCTCTTACTCGGGGACAGCTGGAGTTGGATGAATGATCTAGACGCTTGCTTTTGTAGAGATCTCGGCAGGCATATATATACCACTAGACGACGCAACGATAGCGTCATGAACCATTTCCACGAGATATCCAAGACCACACCATACTTTGCTCCCACATTTCCAATGCCTTAGTTGTACATGGCTGGGAGCGGCACGTCCCTCGTGTTCGTCCTCAGCTCCACGCACGGCGCGTCCGCAAAGGGCACCGCCAGCGGCTTTTCCACTGCAATCTTGAGCTGCGAGCCCGTCCCGTCCCGAGGCTCCTCCGCCTCCACCCTCAGGTACAGCGTTATCGTTTCCGAGAGGTCCACGACCAGCGCCTCGAGCGTGCCAAAAGTCGTGTTCTCCATTCTCTGTTTGCGCGGGTCAGTCATACCGCTTCACGGTTCGCGGCTCATGTTCACGTTTAACCCACATCGACGATTTTGGCTTCGAGAGCGTTGAAGATGTCGCTGGTCGCCTCAAAGTTGTCAATCTCCACGTTCACCACCGCCGCCTGCTTCGCCCCTCTCTCGTTGTCGTTTATGCCGATGAGCGTCGGCACCCGCAGGTTGTGCAGCTTCAGCGTCCGCCCGTACAGCCGCATCGACGTGCCGTTCAGGTCGTTGCCGAAGACGCCCGTGAAGGTGAAGCTCACGCCGTCGCCCACCAGGGACGCCTTGGGCAGATGGGCCGTCATCTCCAGGCAGCGCACGACCGACGTGTCCAGGAAGGGCTCCTGGCTCTCGGCGCGCTCCCCCGTGGGGTAGAAGCCGGTGAGGTCCAGCCAGACGTACGTCAGGACCTCGGACAGCGAGAAGGACCAGGGCGCCCTCTCGGAGGCCGTCCGGTTGGCCAGGCGCTCGAGGCTGGTGAGGATGGCCTTGCTGAGCTGGCCGTAGTGCACCGTGTCGGAGGCGAGGGCGTCGGCTCGCGATGTGGCGCTGAAGGGCTGCCGCAGCTCGACCTTGACGGATATCTGCATCGGCTGCGGCCGATTCCGCCTGCCCCAGGCATCGTTCGGGCCCTTGACGGTGGCTTGCAGGTTGTTCACCCGCACGACCGCGGGAGCCTCGCCGACGGCAACATGTATATTCCACAGGCTTCGCGGAGCAACCGACATCTCGTCGGAGCGATGAAAACTCAACCACTGCAAACGCCGGACGAGTAGACTGCTCTCGCAGGGTTAACTCGGGTCCAGGAGGGCCCCTCGGAGCACGGACTGGTTCTTTGACGGATGAGCCGTGTCGAGTCGTGATGCAGCAACGGATATATGCGTGCTCAGAGGTTCAACTGAGGTTCGCGGTGCCGTGACAGATGAGCGCTGCAGCTTGTCGATGCGGGGCAGACGAGAACCGAGAACAGCAACAATGCCGCGCATCAACAAATCCACGGTTCGGGTTCAGTTCTAGACGTCTTTGAGTAAGGCTAAGCTTCCAAAACCGCATGTCCCGGGCTTTTGAAATGAAGCTGTAGGGATCATCGGGCCATTCGCTCAATCCGAGCCGAAAGCGGGGCTCGTAGCCTACCCTACACCACGGTTTCTCGTGAGTCGTGATAACTTCGCCATGAGTGGCGTGAACAACCTTGCGTCTCCGAATGCGATGTTTGACCTTTCATGCGGGCTGGAGCCCTTTCTAGTCTCCTCTGGCGCGTGAGATGCCGGTTGTATATGTGTGTGATGTTGTTGGTGGAAGGAGCAGCTATATGCCATGTCAATCTCACGGCGTTGCGCGCCTGTCGTATTGCACAAGTTAACAGTTCGTGATGATCACTCGTTCCATGGCTATGAGGAGACCTTACTCATAAGCTCCGTCCGAGGCATTGGATAAAATATCGAGAAATGCCCACCCTACGCGTGTAGAGCAGATAAACAATGAGATGCAGCATGAGAGAACGGCTCTGGGTGTCGCACATCTCGTCTTGGCTTGACGGAACATGATGTACGGGTTGTTCACCATTCATTGTCAGGTCAGTCAACTAGATCCGGCGACCTGTTCTCACCTGTTGCATCGCGAGGCCGAGAACCACACAATGCAACTCCCGCGATGCAACTTGCACCACCTGCCGCGAGTATACGAGCTTCCTCAAACGGACTGACGGCCAAAAGACAGTCGCAAAGCACACCCGACACCCTTTCCCGACCATGCCGGTGTTGGAGGTCTGCAGCAGACGAAGACTATGCTCCAGAAAATGTAGCCACGCCGCTCCACGGCCTTTCAAGGTGAAACGGTTGAGCCGTGCCAAGCTCGGCTCCAGCGCTGTACTCGTAGGCTCAGGCACGGCTGACTCCCGGTCGCACAGACTGGTGGTGTTTCATCCGCGTCGGCTCCTCCCGTGAACACGTTCTTGATCAATCGCATCTCAGAAGATCTCTTGGGCCGCCGAGATGCCTACGTAGCCACGTAATACGCCGTACTCAGACTCCGTACTGAGAACTGACCTCCATGCCATAGCGGCATGGGACGGCCCCGATAACGGCGAAGCACGCACTTCGCAGACAGTACATACAAACACTTCCTACGAGTACTCGCAGCATGGCACCCAACAAGACCGACGGAGCGCCGGCGCTCGGACGACATGCCCAAGGAAGAACAAGTCCGGCCAGGCGCTCCGCTGCGCATCCGCGACCCCGAGGGGTTCGCGTGGGTTTGCAGCACAGGACGAGCCCCAAGGAGCAGAGGAAATTCAGCCGCAGCGGCCTGTCTGTGTGTTGGATGCTACCCTTCCAGGCATGTACGTGCCTTGGCGCATGCAAGATGGGTCGTTGGTGCGGCTGGTGGCCCTTCGGGCTCCGTCGGCAGACGCCAGCCGCCCTCCTTCGAAACGCGGGCGGCGGCCGACCTGAGGACCGAGATGCGTACTCGTACTGGCAATCTAATTTACGAGTACTGTCGTGGTCGCACGGATAGATGCTGATCAGGGGTGGTCGCCGCTATATCCGAAGCCCACCCTCGTCTATAGTAGTATTCGGCGTCGGCCGGCGACTTTTGGCCAACCGCGGGCACGGCAGAAAGCGGCGGCTAACACCGGGGTCACTTTCTTGGGTGATGAAGACGCCCTCTGTTCAGTGGAATAGGCTCGATGTGTTGCACGCGTTCCGGCTTCTGCGCCGAGGTATTTCGCGCACCGCAGGCTTGCTGGGGTGCTGCTCCGGCTGTCAGTGGCCCCATGTTCCAGAGCCAGAGAAGCCGTCGTCGTTGCGCGGATGCTTGGCTGTGTCAAGGGGAACACGCACCTTGTGGATCGTTCGTCATGAATGAATCCCGCTGGCCCCAGCACCGTGGATACGTGGTAAAGGTAAGTGGGCTCGAGGCCGTCTGTGCGCAAAAGGCTTGTCTGGTTTGGGTTGCTGCCAGAAGAATGTCGCCGTCGCCGTCGCCTCGTGCCTTGTTCCTTGTTCCTGGGCTAGTCCGTACTTGTAGAAGCACACCCCCAAGGGGGCTCTCGACGTCTTCGAGATCATTGTAGTCTGTACGGATTACTTTGTACGAAGTAGTCCATACTCGTATATTCTCCGTACGGACTAGAGGCTGCGCTGGCTTGCAGTTTCAGGAGCCCTGTCCGGAGCTTCCTCCCCTACCCTAACCCAGATGCGTGCTATATAAGCTATTGATCTTGATGCGCGCCCGACGACCATATGGTCCACCAACTCACTACGTACTCATACTCGTACGTGCTCGTACGGTAGACCATCGAGCGGCCCGCAGACCTTCAACGAATACCCTCAAGTCCGTCTCAGCTTCTCCAACCCCACGAGTTTCCAGACTGGGAACCGTCTCCGCCACGGCCCGGCGAGCCGCTGGGAAGCCGAAACAGACGTTTCTCGTCCATGGCCAGCCGCGTGTGGCCTTTGCTCTGGGCCCAGTCTATGCCCGACAGCCACGCCCCGTGCATGCTGCTTTGTTTCCACTTACCAAAATGCAGTATTTATGAGGATATTGCGCCACTGTGACAGCAGGCCGCCAGGTCGAGGCTTCGAGACCGCTCAAGGCCAACGCCACCCAAGGACAAAAGATGCGCACTAGTGAGCCACTGCAGTCAGATGACGTTGCGACTCTCCATAGATACCAACCACCCTGGCTCAAGCTCACCTCATTCCACGGTTTCTGGGTTGATCGCCTTGCAATCGACTTGGCAAGTCAAACGACGCAAGGGACCTTGGTGGGGTCTTCACTCCCAGCAGGCCTGAGCGACTTCATTCGCAAGTGCCATGTTGTGCACGTCTAGCTGCCGGGGAGGTATTTGCCAGCCATCATCCCCCCGTCCCGCCTGTCTCGTCCACGCCACGCTTCATGCTCGCCGCCAGCCCTGGAGCAGCTCAGGGGGCTGCCGAAGAAGCTCTCCTCGCTCTCGCCGCTGTACACAATAATGGCGTGCTCCGTGCCAACCATCTCTGGCGTGCCCGTGGTGCCGCTGTCGAGGCCCCTGCTGCTTGAACCAAGTCTCTGCCTCTCTGGCCTGCTTTGGAGCGCCGGTGGTGAGGTAGACGACCGTCTTGCCGCCGAGACTGCGGGCACTGGAGCGGACGACGGTGTACATCGTTCCGTACCCTTCCGTACTCCAGGACACATGATGACGACGCCGTCGTTTCACAAAGGGCAGTTCCGAAATCTGCCTGGAAGTCGGCACCGGCCTGGACCAGGGACTTGATCTGAGGACGATTCGAGGTTCGGTTCTAAATGATGTTGGTCGTCCCTCGTCTCGGCCTTGAACAGGACCTGGGCCAGAGCTGCACCCATGTTTCCGATGAAAAGTGGTAGGGTGGCGGACTTGTGTGATTGTGTGCCGATTTATATCGTATTGTTGAATTTGCTTGTCTTGTCTAGCCAGGCTGGAAGGTTAATCGCGGTCATGTCGCTGGCCGATTGGAAACCACGATGGATACATCATTGGCTGTAGCTTTCTGCTGCGTCGTCGTCATACCATTTCAAGCGCTGTTGTAGAATCTGATTACTCTGGCGTTGGGCAAGGTTGTCGTGCATGGGCTTGCGAACAGAGTGCCTACTCAGACTCAGAACCCTCCAAGACTCCGTGTGCCAGGTTGTCGGGCTGCTTGGCATGTCGCTCGTTGTTGTCTTGGCCCCAGAGGACAGACTTTGTGTGCCCATTCTGCATCCTGTCCGTGTCGATTGACGCTCAACGGTCTAGCCTCCAGCGGAGCCTGCTCATGGCAACGCGAGCCGTCTACGAGTACGCAATCGCCACGGCCATATTCCAAGCGCAAGATATTCTTGCTTCCATCAATCTTGGCGCGCCCACATTTCGATTAAGCTTCAAGCCGGTGTCAACGGGGCTACCGGCCCGAGCCCAACTTAATGCAATTGAGTTTGAGTACGACAGCGGCCAGACCCGAACTCTTGTCGACAGACGCGTTTCAGCTGCCAGACGGCCTGAGTGCACCAGAGCCTACCTGGAAGCACAACGAAACCGAAGATTCAAGGCGTATCGCTTCCATCGTGACTTTTGAGGCATGTCCAGCGACCTCTGTTCTCACAGCCGAGTCTACGGCGAGACGGGTCGGGGAGACGCCGGCGGCCCGTTTTCGCTCGCGAAACGGAAGAAGATATCTGCTGGACTCGAAAGGCCAAGGGCCGAGACGCACATTACCGGTGATGCAACGGTGCAATCGACGGTGACACCAGGATCTTGTGCGCAGAGCGGAAGTCGAGTCATGCTGGGATACAACCACCGAACCGGCTGAATGGATCGGCTGCGTAGGTCAAGCATTGACCCGTAGGGTGACAATGAGGCAATTTGACAACCAATGGAGCTCCGTACTACTTTGTACGTAGCTTGGCTTCTGACCCGCGCGAGGTGGAAATTCGAAGACGCTCTTCTCAAGCAGTTCTCGCGACCCAAACCGAAAAGGCATGACGCCTGTAATTTCCCCGACGCGCTATCCAAAGTGGATGCATCTCTTTCCGGAGCCACCGTCGATATCGGGTCAAGATGATCAATGTCGGTGCCACTTTTGAGCCTAGACGGGGACGGACGTCATTTCGCAATGGCAATTCCGTTCCCAAAGCTGTCGTGCTTCCGGCTCATGGAATTGCCATTGTGCTGAAGACTTTGGTTTGACTGTAGCGAGGAGCAAGGATAGCGGGGGAGCATGGCTGCAGGTGTCGAGCCATCCGCCGATGCAAGCAAATCCAAGATGCAAGCATGGGGAATTCTCACTGCAGAAAGGCGCATTAGACCAGGGGCAGCCAACGCATGCACCACCCAACCCGGCGCGATCATAGAGACTCTGCCACCCGTCCGTCATGCAAGGCCCCTCTGGTCTCACCGGTGGGGCAACTTGCAGTCCTTCCGTACGGACTACAGAGTACTGTACTCCGTTTGCCCAAGGCCGCGGTACAGAAGTCCGCCGAGGAGCTTGTTGGTGAGCCGCTGTGGAGGTGTGAAAGAAGCGATGGATGCAGCTGGAAGCCGAGAACCTGACTCGCACTGCAGCCGGGCTCTGCTCCCTTGAGAGGGAGGTGTCGTGAAACGTGTCTGGCGAGGACATACCCTGAGGCCTTTCCCAATGAGGAGGGAGTTGTCCGTCTGTCCCGCCTTGTCAAAAATGTTCTAGAAAGATGATAAGACGTGCTATTAATGCCCCTCCCCGTGTTCGCGGGGTACGATCTGGTTCGAGCCTGTTGCTCATCAGTACTCGTATCATGGCGCAAACCCTGTATCCTGCGCGACGTAAGCGATTCCAGGTCCAGTCTTCTTCGTGTGCCGAGTGTCATACTAGCGAGTTGGCACGTAATGAGTTCGCCGCCGGCTTTCGACAACTTTCCTCTTCTTCGGCGTGACGGATGTGCTTGCATACCTGATCTTCAACTCACATGTCAGAACACCCTCGAATGATATCCGAGTCGCTGGGACTATCAGCTACCACCCCCGGTCCTGAGCTGTTGCTACGCATTGCGGAGAGAGAGGGGAATCCATCGTAAGATTCATCTGAAAACGTGGGTGTGAGCTAAGTCGATAGTCTGGAGACCCCAGCTTTGGTCGGCAACTTCGCGATCGGCGGCAGGATGTGAAGCTGGGGGAGATTATAGCCCGACCGGGGCACGACGCAACCATGACGAGATGTACTCGTACGTAGTTGGTGAGCAGGCTGGCAAGCAAAACTACCCAAGGTGGATGGCGGTGATGCTCATAGCCGATGTCGGTGCCGTCCGACCCGTCATGAGTTTCACCACCAAACCCAAGGAATGTCTCGTGGCCCCCCGCGATCTCGAGAGGCGCCCCAGTTCTAATTCACCCGACCCAAGAACAGACCGGGGCGGAACTTGTTGAAACTGCGCCATCGACGGCCTACTTGCAGTCACCACGTTGTCCGTCCCAGAACGGGAACTTGGTCTGTTCTTAGACACGCTAGACTTGCCTTGACTTGGAAAGCTCGGGTGGCTGAAACCCCTGTCCAATTGCTGGGGACCGGTTTGGCGCACCGAGGCAGCGAGGTTCAGAGCAGCCCCAGCCATTGGCAAAGCATGTGCTGCCAACCAAATCGCCGAAGTCTCTTGAAGACGCTTGAGAGGTGCGAGCGATTGCCCGTGGGAAGCCAGTAGCTTGGCAAGCTAGGTAGATGCCGTTGGCGGCCGCTGCCACGCTAGCATGATGCAGCGAGGCATTTGGAGCGTCAGGAACTGTCAGACTCATGTTTGGGACGAACGTGTGCGTAATCATCATGTACCAGTCCGTAACCGGTATCAGCTCCGGGACTGCAAAACGGCCGTCGAGCGCCACTGGAGGGCTGGAATGGGGTTGATCGAGGGCCGGGCTGGCTGCAATTGGAACATCCCCGTTGGGACGGGCGATCTTGCGTGCGTCTCGCTCCCCGCAAAATGGCTGCCATCCCAGCGCACCTCGGCCGCAGGTATCGAATGATGGCAACAGGCCAGCCTCGGGTTTTCGATCGCTGCGTGAGGCGAGGAAGAGGATGGATGGACAAGACGCGAGCGAGCTCCCCCGCACAACCAGGGTTGTAGGCGAGCGTCCAACCCTTTACGGTACCTTGATCCAGACAAGTGGATGCCTCCCAGGCAGGGTCTTGTGTGGACGGAGAGAATAGATGGCCGCGAGCCAGTCAGAGAGCAAAGAAACTTTCCCGCGTTCTGACAGGCCGAGTCGTCACAGGCAGCACCCTGCAAGCAGTGCCACGCCCGTGTTTGACTGGCCAATTTTCACTTCAGCGCTGTCGTTTTTTCTGCTCGTCGTCCTTCACCTCTACGAGTAAGCTCTCTGAAGTTGGTCGCGCCAGCAGGCTCTTTGAGAAGCGCCACTGGCCGTCTAGCTCGGCCGCAAGTGGACCTTTCCAGAGAAACTCGACATCTGATAAGTGGCTGCAGCCCATCCTGGCAGTGGTGGACTGATTGGGTACCCCTGAAAGAGCCGATGGCTGAGGACTGGAATCGCAGGGAGACGCTGGATCGAGCTGCATGCACTCAGTTGTGGTTGTGGCAGTTGTGCAAGGCGATTCGGTCCTCATGACAGACGTCGTCCAGACGCTGCCCAGATGATGCTGCCCTGCTCAGCCCTAGCTGCCTACCTCGGCACCTAGGATGGCGGGAGGCTGCGGGAAGAGTTGCACGGTACCCATCGCATGCGAGACCGAACCTTGGAGGCGCCACGCGTCGTCCATTAACCGCCGTAGCGGGAGATAACTGTAGGTATGGCGGCTGCTGCTGCTGTTGTTGTCCGACGATCGGCGGACCTGGGCATCCTCGCAGTCCGGCTCCAACCGCCGCTGGCTGCGACGGGTGGAAGGGCGCTCGTTTTGGCCGCCGACCTGATACAGTCGACTGCACTTTGCAATTTACGCTTGGGTCTGTGAGCTGCGATTGCCGACTGGCGCAGTCTCGGAGCCTCGTCCTTGCTTGCTTGCCAACTCGCGCCGACCGAGGGGGCAACAATCAGGCAGACGGAATACGTCGCTGAGATATCGATGATGACAGGTAACAATGCAAGCAAGGCCTCGCATGAATTGGACAACCGTGGACACTCATTGGGCTGGGCCGACAAGAGCTTTTGGGGATGCTGCGGACTGCTGGCCACTTACACGGCTGTATTCAGGCCTCCAGACGGCCCGCGCCTGCAACAGTAGTTGCGGGCCCAAGGAGAGCGACGCCTTGCTCCATCAACCTGACCTTCCGAGCACCTATCGCTATCTTCTGTCGTACTCATACCCTCTGAGATCCGTACTCATACGAGTACGGAGGCATCGATGCTACCTTGGTGGACCAACGGCCGTGCAACCGCACCTCAGCTACGATATAACGACCCCTTGCGGCACACACGATGCACGCCCAGCAGGGCCGTGGACAATCGCCTCGCGAAACGGCCGCCCAAGTTCTCAGACAGTCGTGGGGTGATCTCGAGCTTCATCAGACGCAACCAACAGCGTCGTGACCAACAACGTTGCCACCACCGCCGGGCATCAGTTCGTGGCTGATGGGACGGGTGGCACGGACAAGAGACGGAATGAATGCTCAGCTACCTCTGGTATCGCCACATGTGCGTACGCAAGGCACTCGTACTCGTGCGTGCATGCTTGCAATGCATGAACTCGGTTACGAGGTTCTGCATGACTGCAGCCGTCTCGACTCCCATCAACGGCTCCAGGAACCAACCCGCTGCTGGCGTTGGCATCGCTGACGAAGGACCCAGCAGCAAACAGGCTCCAGAGGGCGCAGAGACACCCCTGACCCCTGTGGCGCCCGAATATGGGGGCAGGCACGCACGCCCCGCTTCTGCACACCACGCCAGAGCAGGCAAGGCCTACGCCTCTTTCCCCTGGTTCGCCACGAGTCTAGGTGTCGTCGACTCCAGCCTTTTGCTTCTTCAAGCCTCAGACATGAATCGACATCATTATTGATACTTGACGGTTACCGACAGCCACAGACGACCGATGCGGCGCTGCAGCTGCTTCTAAGTCCTGTGCCACACTGACCGCCGTTTCTGGCGGCACGTACTTCGCACTTTGATGCTCGAGTCGAGCTCTCGAGAGGAGCATCTTGCCCAACAAGGCACCCAGTATGTCTACGTACTGGGACGCATATGGGTGATCGATGACGAGCCTTCAGAGTACCAGTACTTCGTACAGAGGCAAACAGCGACCCGACGCCCGCCCTCTCCTCCACCCACGCATGCTCCCCTGCCAGTGCGCCTCGAGGCCTCGAGTCTGGCCCGCGTGGCCCGCTCCCCCGACGACGCTCACCCCCCCGTCTCCCCACTGTCGGAAACGTCCTTGTCATGGTGGCCCTCATCAATTAGAGCGCGCGCCGGGGCCGAGGGCACATGTGTTACCCTCCATCAAGAGTACATTGACCGCTGGCCTGTCGCCATGTCCCGCATCGACGGCGCTCATCACAACGCTCTGCTAGTGCGAAGTCGATCGAAACATTGCAGTGTGGAGGCCAGGGCTCGAGTGGTCCATCCGTACGAGTACATATACCTACGCAGCGGTCCTGGGACCCATCAACCACCCACCAGATGCCCAGGACCCCTGCGCTCTGCAGCCTCTGGCCGACGCAGACGGTCTTCCCGCCCACACGGATTGCTCAAGGACTAAGCCATCAACTAGCTGTTTGGCTGTACCACTAGTACCTTGTTGAACAAGCCGTCCGTCTCTGAGCAAGACCCGGGAGTGAGAGTGATGAGAGGCGGACAAGGGGAAGGTCCTACCCACACGCACCTCTCCACGACTCAACCTCCCCCATCTCCATGTCATCCAAGTACTTTATAGCCCGCCTGCCCACCCTCCCACAATCCAGATCCTATTCCGCGAATCGTCCTGCTTCTGCCTCGTCTGCACCCGAACCTGTGCTTGTATCAGCACGGCCTGTTGCAACCTATAGGTCGTCGACTCAAGGTGTCTCTTTGACTCTTGACCTGGGTCATGACTCCCAGCATGTTGTAGCAACCGGCCTTTCACGTCACCGTCGCCAGCTCAGCACTTCATATCTCCTTGTTCCGGGAAGCCTGAAGGATGTGATAGGCCTGCATAGGGCAGCTCTCGAATTGGATATTGGGCACATTCGAAACGACGTGATCGCGACGCATCCGGCTGAATCGAGGCCTTCACGAACGCCGACAACGACGACGAAACCTCGACCACCTCAACCTTGCAAACAAGACTAGAAGGCCCTGTACGGGAGACCGCAACGTACAGCAACTCTCGAAAGGAACCTTACGTTCTCAAATATATCTTGTTCGAAACTCCAAGCCACCATGGTCAACCTCACGGGGGTCAACTTGTGCCCCCCGCCGTTTTGGGACTCGAAGCTGTTCAGTGCCGATGGTGGCTGTAAGTTGCCAGGCCACTCGACATGACGACGCGGCCATGCTGATTTGGACCACAGATGTTGACGGCCGGCTATGCCAAAAATTCACCGAAGAGCTGAAATGCTGCCTGCCATGTCCTATGGCGGACTGGGTCTATCCGGACAGCTTCAACACCGTGACTGTGGCTGCCAACTGGGTGGCAGCCGTCAGCGCCATATGCTGTGTCTTCTTGCTGGCGTCGTGGGCGGCTCTACCAGTCGACAAGACGAACCGACACTACCTCAGCATCTGTTTTGTCGTTGGAGTCTTCCTGATGAATGTGAGTCGTCTGGTGTGGACACCCGAGATGGAACCACGTTTACTGACCATACAGCTTGGTTTCGTCATTCCGCTGGCGGCGCAGCCTGATCAGTGCTTCGACAACATCACCCCCCACAGCATGCATACCAGCAAGGTCTGCGGAGCCTCCGGCGCTTTCCTTTTGCTGGGAGGCTGGTGTGGCGTCATGTGGTCGTTCCTCCGGTCCTTTTCTCTGCATCTACAAATCTGCTGGCAGGTTCTCGTCGGCCGAAACTTCATGATATTCGCCCAGGCCGCTGGATGGGGCGTCCCGCTTCTCGGCATCATCCTCGCCCTCGTTTTCAGCGGCGTCTCTTTCCGATTCGGCGCGACCTGCCACATCAACCACAAGAACAGCTTGGCAGACTTGTGGATTCCGCTGCTCATCTTCGCCGGCGCCACCGTCATCATCACGTTTGCGACATTTGGCTACTGCGTCAAGGTCTACCTGGCGTCCTTGTCCGATACGTCTGCCTCCACCGAGGGATCAAGCCTGCCCACCTACAGCAACAGCGTCAGGACCATGACACCACGTCAAGCTTACCGCCGCGTGAAGCGTGTCATCGCTCTGCAGTGGCGAGGGCTCGCAATCGTGTTGATCATCATCGCGGATGTCATCTTCTTTTCCGTCGTCTTCGTTTTCCAGGACAACATTGTGCAGTCTGCCACTACGGACCCCACGGTCGCCAAGAAATGGGTTACATGCCTCATTGGCGCAGCTGGGGACAAGAATCAGTGCCTGAATGAGGCAAAGTCGTTGATTGTAAACGAGGCAACCATCGCGGCAGTCTTGCTACTCCTCGCGGTAAGCCTTCTGCGTCCCGATTCAGTCATGACGCATCGGCACGCTAACTCTCTCCAAGTTGAACGGCATATGGCTCCTCTTCCTCCTGGGCCGTGTCACGATGATCACGGGCTGGATCGAGTTAATCCAGTCCCTGATCGGCCTCAGAAAGAAGGAGTTTGTATCGGTCGATGCCCGGTACGAAGTCAAGAAAGATACACGTTCGTACGAGATGCTCTCAAAGGATTCTAGCGCTGTGGTAACACCACTCTCTCCAGTGAAATCGCCGCCGACAGGGCGAAGAACGCCGGACTACTTTGGGCAGACAGCCCGATACCACACCCCTGCGCGGTCGTATTCGAGCCCCCGGGCACCGCAGCAGGGAGGGTGGGATTCACAGCAAACGTTCGCGCATCCAAACCGTCCCAACGGCTACGAGGAGATGAACCCACTGGGCATGAACCGCATATAGATGCGCGGCCTGATGACGGATAACATCTACATCGCAAGAGTCGCAAAAACGCTTTGCGAGAACGAGTCGACATTCTGCTCACGCGCCCACGTGACTAGATTCGGACAGCTCACCGTCGAGGTGAAGCAACGACTTGGCCGCTGTTGTATGCAACAGTGGCGTGTCACTTATACCACTATATACCACCCCTTCGCTGGGGACGCATTGAAGCGGATTGCCTCGACATGCAGTCAAAAGCTATTTTAACGGACAGCGCGGCGTCACGGTTGTTCCATTTTTGTTTATTTATTAAATCACTGCCTGGAGGGATCCATGGCACTTGTACATGCGAGTATGTATGCGCTGTCGGCGCCCCTGTATTATGCAGTGGAGTGAACTTGTGATTGGACATCTGCGACAGGGACTACTCCGTAGGCAATGCCCCTTTCTTCTTTTGAGCGAGGGCGGCTGTTTGAGGTCTCATCGCGGGGATCGGGCGTTTCTCGATGCCGAGAGGGCTCCGGAAGGTACGGAAGTACAGCGCCAAGGAGTAACATGCTAGCGTGAAGATTTTCCAGTCTCAGCTGGTGACATCCCCGCAGACGCGAACAGTGCGGTGTCCGTCTAAAAATTCACTTCAAAAGGATACAAGCTGGCAGATGAACTCGTCTTGGTGAATTATCCATGTGTCCTTGAAAGTAGACGAGTGGCCAGGGGCTGACGATGCTGGGGTGCGTTGACGGAAGCCTACGCAGGCAGCCCTTCGCGGGAGCTTAGACTGTCGTCACCACAGGCATCCCTTTTTTTGGTGTCGTGTCCGGGTCGCTCGGAAAAGACCACATTGGGGGATTTTTAAGCCGCAGGGCTAGGGTGGTAAGATAAGCTTATGAGTATAAAGCAAGCTTGCTGCTGCTGTCGACAGCCGTCCATGTGGCAGAAATAGCAAGACACAATGGCTGGCGGGGTTATCCAATTGCCTGAGCCTTTCGTCACCCGGAGCCGCTACGGATACCTCAGGCGGTTCTCGCCGCCCGCGACGCAGGCTGCCACAGCCTCCATCGTGGGCGATGCGTACAAAGCAGACGTCGAGCCTCTTGCCTGGGCACGACCGAAGAGCTCGCGTTCCCTGAATCTCCTGCGGGCGTCGAGGCGGGCAGTCGCTCGGTCCCCCTGCCGAATGTTTCTCGTCGTCGTCACGCTGCTTGTGGTGAGCTGGATCGGCTACGTGTGGAGGCGGGAGCATGCGCTCAACGCCCGCTGGGTAGCGGATGCCGAATCGCAAAGGTTCAGCCAGGAGCCGCTGCCGCCTCCGTTGGAGAGAACGATGATTGCCGGGTATGAGCTGCCCCTGCGGACACGGGGCCGTCACATCGTCGACGCCGATGGACGTCGCTTCAAGCTATCTTCGATCAACTGGTACGGCGCCAGCGATGAGCTTTTCGTGCCGGGAGGACTGGATGTACAACACCGAACGAAGATTGCGGAGACCATCAAGCGGATGGGGTTCAACAGCGTGCGGCTACCGTACGCCGACGAGCTGGTCACGTCGAACCCCGTGGTAGACGGCCGTCTGGTCATGGCCAACCCCGATCTGGCCGGTCTCCGAGCCATGGACATCCTGGAGGCCGTCACGACTACTCTGACAGATGCCGGGATCGCCGTCATCATGAACAACCATATCACGAGCGCCACGTGGTGTTGCGGAGCGGATCCTTGCGACGCGGGGTGGGCAAACGACCATCTCGGCCCGATCTGCCGGGTCAAGCAAACCGAGGAGGGCTGGATACGGAACTGGGAGGACGTGATGGAGCGCTTCGTGGAGAACCCGCTGGTCATTGGCGTCGACCTCCGCAATGAAGTCCGAGGGCTTTGGGGGACCATGCCTTGGACCAAATGGGCCGAGGCCGCCGAGCGATGCGGCAACAGGCTGCTGAAGATGAAGCCGGACTGGCTCGTCGTCGTCGAGGGTACCGAGTCCGCCAACGACCTGTCCGGCGCCCGCAAGCGCCCCGTCAAGCTGGACGTCGCCAACAAGCTCGTGTACTCGGCGCACGTGTACTCGTGGTCCGGCTGGGGGAGCCTCGGGGGGCGCTTCGCTCAACGCGGCTACTCCTCGTTTGCCGACACCATGAGGCACAACTGGGCGTATCTCCTGGAACAGGACATTGCGCCGGTCTGGGTCGGCGAGCTCGGCGCGCCGCACTCCCCGTTGGTGGGCGACGCGCACTACTGGCAGAACCTCTGGAGGTTCCTCAAAGCCGTCGACGCCGACTTAGGGTACTGGGCGCTGAACGCACGCAAGCCCAAGGACAACGCCGCGGAGACGTATTCGCTGGTGCAGGACGACTGGCTGACGCCGGTGCGGGATTATAGGATGAAGGACATGTCTGAGCTTATGCGGGCGTGAAATTACTTTGGATTGGATGCGAGCTTGGCGAGGGCTATGGCGTTTGACAGGGCACCCAAGCAGGAGCTTGACGGAGAGCTCGACGATGTGCTCTTTACGCTTGCGTAGAACTGGATTCTCGCTCAGATATCGAATGAAACTCACAGACGCCAATGGCCGCATCGATGGGGTTGAGCAATGCAAAGGCATCGCGATGTTGTGTGGCTCGTGGGGAGTGAGTGAGTGCAGAAGGGTGACCCGTGAAGCCCTGACCGACTTCCCGGGTTTCCCCACATTCTTGGTGCCCACTACTACTGTGGTTCAGAGTGGGCCTGGCAGCTTCGCCTTATCGATACAGTGCCCCGCCAGTGTTGTTCTATGTCTTGGCAGGTGGCCCCACGCGAAAGCCGCCACTCTCTCATCACAAACAACCACAGTCACCAGCAACCTTTGTCGCTTCCCTCGTATCTGTTGCACAAGCTGGCTCATGTGACGACAGGTCACGGCTGGCCAGCAAACAAATATCACCAGGTCATCGCATCTCCATCTTCATCCGCAGCGGCGACGACCCCCTCAGCGCGGCCCCTCAGCGCGGCGCCATGGATGACGCAGACGAGGAAATGGATAGCCGCCCGTTCCAGGCCGTGTCGGTAGGGACGTGCTACTTGCAGACGGTCAACGATCGCGTGAGCATTACTGCTTCGTGCGCGGCGCCTGCGCCAACATGACCTGGAGGTTGACAAGCAGCAGTTTGGCGATGGAGCCAGAATGGTCATTCGCGAGCGAGAGCGTCGCACCGCCATCAACAGCCAGGGGTTCCTTGGCTGGCCGAGTCTACCTTCCGAAGAGGACCAAGAACTCCCCGAGGACTCCATTTACCGACTTGTGCCGACCATGCAACAATACCGGAATAACCTCACTGCGCTATCGCAGTTGTACAACGTTGGTGTCCGCCCTGCAGCGTGCTTTGAAGCGGCGCGCTTGCGCGTGCTGTAGCATGGCAGAAGCTGACTCGGAGCACAATCGCAGCTCTACTTTGTCGCATACCAAGGCCAAATCTTCGTCTACGTGCCCCGAAGCGTCCCGAAGCAGACCATTCCTCGACATCCCGACATGCGTCTTGTGCCAGAGCCGAGCGAAGTGTCCTACTACGTTGGAGGCTATCAGGATCCCGCCACGCCCCACACGATCAACCACATAGTAGTTGGTTCGCTGGGGAGGCAAGAAATCGTGGTCGCGTGCTTCGACGACGGCGACGTGGTTGCCTACTACACATCCGAGCTTGCGGATTGGATTTCCAGCAGACCTGGCGTGTCTAGCACCATCCCGCTGGCGCAGAAGAGAGCCTCCCGCGGTACAAGAGACGGCATTCCGAGACCATTCTTCCACGAAAGCGTCGGCAAGTCTGCCTGGGGACTGGCCGTTCACGAAAAGACGCGCCTCATAGCAGTCAGTTCCAACCGCTGCGAGGTGACTGTATTTGCGTTCGCCTTGGCGACAGGCAAGGCGAGGAAGCAAGGCCCCGACATGTGCTCCAGCTGCAGCGATACTGGCTGTGACGACATTGAACGGCATGTCCGCCAGCGCGCACGTAACTGGAGGATCGTGGTGACACTCGGGCCGCTCGCAGACAATATCCCCAACGTATGCTTTGTGGATGACAATGATGGCTCGGCTTGTATGATATGCGCCGTGGACATCATGGGAGCCATGTGGCTGGCAGACATCTGGACGCCCGCTCAGGGCGCCGTTCGCATCGAGCCCTGCAACTCTATGCAGCTGAGGAATTCGGAGTCTTGGCCCACGCCATCCAGGTAAGCACGGACGGGTATGCCGAGATGAAGCGGGAGGGGGGAAAGAGCGCTAACGGCCCATGTATAGGGGCTGGGGAATCCTTGCTCTGCCAGATGCCAGCTTCCTGAGGGTGAAGTGCGTGGAGGAGCTGCTCGGCCTTGACCTCAGCCACCTTGGACTGGCGTCCAAGAACATGGTGGACGTGGGGAGGAGTATCCACGCCATACCGAATAACCCATGCATACAAGAGACAACCACAGACTTGCCGGGCGGTTTCCACGACCATGGCCTTGTACCGGATGCTGCCCATGTCGACTTTCAAGTGCTGATGGGAACCATTGAGGGGTCTGGCGACTCGGACGCGTCAGTTGAAGAGGAGGAGGATGAGGTAGCCGGCGACGATGAGGCCGGTGACGGAGACGGGTCTGATGTCGAGATCGATGACGGAGACGGAAACTCGGACGACGAGTCGGGATTCTCGACACTGCCCGAGGGCAGCACCGGGTCAGGCGAAACGACGCAGCCGATACCAGAGCATCTCCTCGTCCTAGGGCAACCCTCAAACGCTGGTTTCCCCAGCCACGAGAGCCTGACCTTTACGGATGCAGTGCTGGCGCTGGAGCAGGCGAACGGCGAAGCGCCCGCCTGGGTGCTAGAGGCCATGAAGCAGGTCGTCTCCGCTGGCCCCAGCAGAGCCTCGACGGCGGTTGCAGAGGAAGGCGAACGGCAGCGAGGCCCGTCGCCGGCAGGGCTGGACATGGCATACTTTCCACACAGTGGGCATGCATGCCTGGTGCCTCAAGAGACCGGCAAGCTGGCCGAGTTCCTCCGACAGCGGACTGAATATGACGAGAAGCTTGTGGGGGATCTTTCCAGGATGGAAAAGCTCGCGCCGCACTACCACGTGCTTCGATTGTACGAAAAGGAGGTGGAGCTGAGGAGCCTGGAGCCCGAAGACAAGCGGGAGCTCGGTGTCCTCTGCCCGCAGACCATGGACCTGAGGCGAGACCTGGGTGCCGCGACGAAGATTCTCTTCCGAGCGACGAGCAGGCTCAGCATGGTGGCGCATCTGCCGGAGATCTCGCTGGTGGTTGTGGGGTCGCCCATCGGTCGCGTGTTGCTCGTGACACCGACGCGGCTCGAGAGGGCAGAGCCGCGAGGCCATGGGAAACTGCACACGGGATTCCGGGTGGACTGGGTGCTCCCCAAACGGTCGGACGAGAGGCTGCACAGAAAGGCGCTGCGGCCGCTGCACGGCATGGCGGTGGCGCCGGTGCAGGAGAAGAGCCGCATGCCAGGGCGGCGGCGGTACAGGCTCATGCTGCACTACCGCAACCACGACATCCTGACGTACGAGATTACGCGGGAGAGGGAGACGGGCCAGCTGTGCATCCTCTGAGGGGCGTTTGGGAACCGGGAGTTTGGCTTCGGGCCACGCGGGGACGGCGGAGGTCTGCCGTCACTCGAGGTGGCACGGTGGGCGCGTGTAGATACCCTTGTTTTGTTGGAATGCTGAGATGACCGAAACTGTTCTGTCCAGACGTCGCAGATGCGTGCGGTGACGCCATGTGGTTTGCACGGGTCCAACGAGATGCTGCCGGTACGGGGCTCCCCCGGATTACAGTGCATAGCGACAGGTGCCCGGAGAGAAAGCTGTGCCTGGCAGCTGACAGCAGCGTCCGCAACCCGAGCGATTGTTCTACAGACCGTGGTGGAGAGGCACGACAACGACCAGATGGAGTCGCAGCCTGCAGCCTTGGCAAAGCACCCCATGGCGGAGCCTCTTGGCGGTGGGTTCGCCGCGTGGTAGCCGCGAGATCTGCCCGCGCCCCACCGGCGATGACCACGAGAGATTTGTGGGCGGCGTCGGCGCGATATTAAACCGACTCGACAGAGCACGCGCAGCGGTGCATGCACACTCGTTCACGTCCGGCGTCGTCCCTCGGCAGCACGCGCAAGGACATCATCAGGCCTCCGGCAGTCGGAGCCCGCAGCTGAGGGAGGGCAACGCCCATTGGCGAGCGGCGCCCGCATGTATATCTGGGCTCCACCCGTTGACCAATGCCGCCAAATAATGGATTCGATTGCTGTGACAGGCGCGTCGCCTGAGTCAGCACCGGGCGGCCGTCCGTATCCGGCCAATCACGGCGCGGCAGCTCGCTTATCAGCACGCGCGCCCCGTTTCGCCTCGGCCGATGGAGGTTGGAGTTTGTGGGCGTCTCGTCGACGGATGCGCCGTCAGCCGCAGCCCCCGGCCGACGACGACACGGGGGGCCGATTGGCGAGCGTTTCCGTCTGTTGCTGAAATGACAGCGAGCAACGCCCAGCTCGCGCGGCGCTCGCGGCAGCACCGCCCGGCATGGCCCCTGCGTCGCGTGGCCCGTCGCGGGCTGCACTCGTCGGCGCGATAAGCATCGGCTTCGCGCGCCTCGCCTCGCCTCGCCTCGCGGACGTTTCCGGGAGGGACCCGCCGCGAAAGGCCAACAGGAAAAGGAAACCGAGGAGGAAGAAGGAAAAGAAAAAGAAAAAAGCACCTGTTGTGCAACGGCGTTGGCCGTGCTGCCCGCTGCGCTGCTGCTGGCCCGTGGCGGAACTCTGTCTCGGGCGGCGGTTGACTTTTTCCCACCGTCCCGTTGCCTCGAGAGCGACGCCATTGGGCGGATGACGAGGTGGACGCGGTGGCTCGATTCAGAGCCGAGCGCCGCCGTCGCGTGTCAAAGGCAAGCCCGTTTTCGGCTGCGATAAGGGACCCCTTCGACTTGCGTCCTATTAGCCTCTGCCCCGGCTGGCGAGTCGAGTCTCGCCGCAGTACGAGGTACTCTCTATCGCCTGGCCGGGATCTGTGCCCGCCGAAGCCCGGGGCCCTTATCTCTGCCTACTGCTCCTCCGCGCGAGTACCGGGTACCCGCGCCCAGCTACTCGCGACGGAGGCGTACGAGGACGGTATCTTCGAGTACTCCGTACACGGGCGCAGGGCGGCGCCGCCGCATCCTGGTGATGCTAGATAAAACTCCTGCTCCCTCCCTGCGCGTGCCTGCATGCCGTGCTTATCTCTCGCGCTCTCTCCTCCGTCCCCTTCCCCCTGATCCTCCGCTTCGGCCCCCTTCTTCGGATCTGGAGTGCCGTTTCTCGTCGTGAGCCCAAAGCCCGCCACTCTTGATCCCGTCTGTCCATCGTCGCGGCCTGTATTCGGGTGGCTTCCAGAAGCACAAGGCTCGCCCTTATCGCGCATACTCGTCCTCGTCCCCCGGGGCCGTCTTCCCTCCCGCCCTCTGCCGCCCCCGTCCGTGCCAGATCTGACACCGTCGCCATGTCTTACGCCCATCTCGGGGCCCCGGCCGTCTTCAATGGCACCGACGATGAGATCGGTGGTGATTCCAGTACGTCGGCGCCGTGCTTCGGGAGATCCGGGCCGAGAATGCTGACTCCCGTGCCTCTCCAGGAACCGAAAACCTCAACCAATGGTACCAGTCCGGCGATCAGGCCTTCATCCTCATCAGCTCCTGTCTCGTCCTGCTCATGGTCCCTGGCATCGCCTTCCTCTACTCCGGCCTCGCTCGGAGAAAGTCGGCCCTCTCCATGCTCTGGGTCGTCATGATGTCCTTCTCCGTCATCATCTTCCAGTGGTACTTCTGGGGCTACTCCCTCGCCTTCTCCCAGACCTCGGGCAACCCCTTCATCGGCGACCTCAAGCACTTTGGCCTCATCAAGGTCTGGGCCACGCCCTCGGTCGGCTCTCCGCTCATCCCCGCCCTCCTCTACTCCTTCTACCAGATGATGTTCTGCGCCGTCACCGCCGCCCTGACCATCGGTGCCGTCGCCGAGCGCGGCCGTGTCGTCCCCGCCATGGTCTTCACCTTCTTCTGGGCCACCCTCGTCTACTGCCCCCTCGCCTACTGGGTCTGGAACAGCAACGGCTGGTGCTTCAAGCACGGCGTCTTCGACTATGCCGGGGGTGTCCCCGTCGAGATCGGCTCCGGCGTCTCCGCCCTCGCCTACTCGTGGGTCCTCGGCCGACGCAACGACAAGATGATGATGAACTTCCGCCCCCACAACATCTCCCTCATCACTCTCGGCACCATCTTGCTGTGGTTCGGCTGGCTCGGCTTCAACGGCGGCTCCTCGTTCGGTGCCAACCTGCGCGCCGTCATGGCCTGCTGGAACTCGTGCCTGACTGCCACCTTCGCCGCCATGACCTGGTGCCTGCTCGACTACCGCCTGGCCAAGAAGTGGTCCATGGTTGGCTGGTGCTCCGGTACTATTTCCGGTCTTGTTGCTGCCACTCCCGCCTCCGGCTACGTTGACCCGTGGGCCAGCATTGCTCTGGGCGTTGTCGCTGGGGTTGCCTGCAACTTCGGCACCAAGAGTGAGTCCTTCCTGATCGCGCCCTCGTCCATGTTTTGCTGCTGACGTGCCGTCCCAGTCAAATTCCTCATCCGCATCGACGACTCCCTCGACGTCTTCGCCGAGCACGGCATCGGCGGCATCGTCGGCCTCATCTTCAACGGTTTCTTCGCCACTGGCAAGATCATCGGCCTGGACGGCGTCAACACCGGCGCCACCGGCGGCTTCCTCGACGGCAACTTTGTCGCCCTCGGCTGGCAGATCGCTGCCGTCGTCTCCGCCTGCTCCTACGCCTTCGTCATGTCCGCCATCATCGCCAAGATCATCGACGTCATCCCCGGCCTTAAGCTGCGTGCTTCCGAGGAGGCCGAGCTTCTCGGCATGGACGACGACCAGCACGGCGAGTTCTCGTACGACTACGTCGAGGTCCGACGAGACTTCCTGGCCTGGAGTCCCCATCGCGGCGAGCCTGCCTGCGATGGCGACGTCATTGAGCCGCAGCACGGCATCCAGGAGCACGCCAGCATGGTTCGACCGCACAGTTCGTCCGACGTCTGCCCCGCCGAAGAGAAGAAGTCGTTGGCGTCGTCGCTGAAGGATGACAAGGAGAAGAGCGCAGCGGAGAAGCAGGCCTAGGCCGCCTGAAGCACATATGCTGTAGTCTCGTTCCGTTTTGTTTGTTCCCCAGGATATGGGTTTTGTAGCCGGCGCCGGCGTACGGTTGATTTTGGGATTGTATTATACCCACATGATAGATGGAGGGCCTCGGGAAAAGCGAGCTGTATATACCAAGACGCCAATACATGTACAAACCAACAACGCCCTGACCCTATATCCGTGTCTGTGGTTTCGCTCTTGCCCGCACACGCCCTTGCAAATCAGGATTCCCCATCGCGCCTTGCTACCAGATCCATCTCTTTCTGTATGTCTTACATCACGGCGGGACACCGTCGGTCACCTCTCCATACGACACCTTGGGGTAGTCTCCGAAACAGGCGTAGTCAAACTTGGCTCTGGCCGGCATGCTCTCTTGCACCTTTAAAAAGGCGCCCAATTCGCACCAGCCGTCCTTGCGGCTGGCATCGCACTCGGGGAAGCTCTTGCCCAGAGGCAGCGTGCGCTGGTTCAGGACAAAGTGGACGTACTTGGTTGCCTCGCCACGTAGGTACCCGTCCCGATTAGGTGAAAGCGGTTTCGGCGTCTGGATGATTTCGATGTCGAGGCGCGCGCCAAACGGGGTCACATGGGCGACCGTAAAGTTGTGGTCGCCAGGGTTTTTGGCGGCCGGAAGTTCTTCAGCAAACTGCCGGAGGCCGAAAGCCGTCAATACTGAGACGATGTTGGTGTCGTGGGAGAAGTCGAAATAGAGGCTCTGGTTCAAGGGGAACGTCTCGGTGTTGTTGTCCAGTGTGACGTTGATCTGAGAGCCCGAGTAGCCCAGGGTATGGTTTCGAAGTCGTGCGATGACTTCCTGCTGGTAGCCAATACCAACAGCACGCTAAGCAGGCAAGGTTAGCCGTGGTCAGCCGTGTACGATATTCCCAGGGAGAATAAATACCCCCGTAGGACTGTGAAATGCGCTACCGGCGGAAAAGTACAAATCAATCGAGTAGCTAAAGCCCTGCCACTCCTCGTAGGTAAACAGCTCACAGAACTTGCTGAACCCGTACGCAACAGTCTCGTAGGAGCACATAGCTTGTGCAGCGTAGACGTCGTCAACAGTCCAAGTGAAACCCTCAGTCATGGCCTGGAACCGAGAAGTCGCTGTCGTTAATGTTAGCACACGTGGGCTTTGTGCGTGGGCAAAGATAGGGGACCAACCATCTTTGAGATACGTATTAACCCAAGTGTCTCGAGCTTCGTTGCCGGACCACTTGGTATATGAGTTTGGGCAGTTAAGTGAGCCCGCGAGGGAATTGTTGAAGCCCCGTTCCTCTATGATGACTTCAATGGTGGCGTTGTTTGTCCTGCATCGGTCAGGTCAGTGTCGAGCTGTCGACGTGTGACGTGGGTGATGCGAACCATCCAAGCCCAAAGAAACCAGCCAGCCAGTACTCGGCAGATTTCAGCATTCGATCTTGCGTCTGGCTCGCGTTATTATCGCAAACACACCTCCAAAGAACTCAGCTTGTGCCTACCGTCGTCCGGACAATGATCTTGCTCTTTGGATTGTACAGGCCACCATACATGTAGCTGTGCAAAACGCCTTTTGCCATGTTAGCTACTGTGCAGAATGCTGGCGCTCAGATAATCCAGTTCCCTACCAGACTCGAACAGCTCTTCGCGCCCCTTTGGGACCAGGATTTCGGAGCCCAACCAGTACTTCCAGTCCCTGAGGAAGGCCAGCGGGCCTTTCGGCGCAATCACGCCCGAGGCATTGGCGATGCGCTGGGCAAACGCCAGAACCTCATCTCCGGATGTCGGATACCGAGAGCCATGGCGGGACAGCATCTGAACCTGAACGATGTCAGCCCCTTGCGGCAAGGGGTACTCGTCAACGCCGAACCCAGGAGAAGGAGAGTACGGGGACAGGAAGCCCATCATCTTGAAGATGCTCTGGTTCTCCCGTCCCATGCCCTCGATGGGGATGGATGTCTGAAGCGGCTCATTGGGCACGTAGGTCGCGGTAGGGTCAAACGTCCTTGTCTGAGCCATAAAGGCGGGCCGCCCCGTGGCCGTTGGACCGGGCCATAGCTCCGGAGATGTCTGGAAGTACTGAGGCACCTTGTGCGGGGAGCACGGGCATGTTCCGTTGCTGGAGAAGGCAAATGGGAGGGAAAGGTAGACGTTGGAGGCGACGAGTATCACCACGCATACAGCCAAGACATAGGTTGCAGCCCTGAAGCGGCGCTCAGACCTGGACTGTGGCGTGACGAGGAACGCTGCGATGTCGTGGCCACCCTGCGCATCCAGGCCCTTGGGAGCGTCTTCCTCCTCATCCTGGTGAACGGCCTGGTAGCCAGCCGAGTCTGCGCGAGCGTGCGTGGCCCGCGACGGGGGCACTGGCTTGGACGTGGTGAGCATGACGCGCCTTCCGTGCGCCAACGGCGACAACGATGGCTGGCTGAAGCTGCGCCGCGAGCCTCACGAGTGGTGGAAGGCAGCCAGGCCAGATCCAGGGACAGGAGAAGCACGGGGCCACGGGTGCGGGCCGGTGAGGCAGGACACGCGGCGGCGCTTCAAAGCTCAAACGGTGCGACACGGCACGCGTCGACCAACCACGGCCGAGCGTGCGAGGTGGTGCAGCTGCTTGGACGAGCTGGCCTGGCGCAGTTCGTGTGAAGGCGGGTGTTCGAGGGTGGAACTGGCCTCTGCGACACGCATGCACCGTTCTCGTAAGGGGTTTGATGAAGGCGTCGGTTGACCGGAGCCCACTCGCCGAGGTCCCGCGAGGGTGGAGGCTAGTGGGTATGGGCCTCAGGCTGCACAGTGTATTTAGCACCGTGCTTCCTCCTGTGGCGGCACCAGCCCCTGTTTCACGTATCAATCAACCTCCAACCTCCAACCTCCGCCGCCGACTGCCGACTCCAAGGCCGACGCAGAGCCTCTCCGGATGCCTCACTCCCCGTCTTCGCAGGTCCGACCTCTCCGGCTCTCTTCCGGCTTCTTGTTCGCTCTTTCCTCACCGCCCTTGGTCGGTAGCGCTGTTTGCGAACCACCTGTACGGAGTACGGACGGACTACTCGTATGAACCCTGCACCTGGTTGCATGACGGAGCAAAAAGCAATAACATCGCGGCGGCGGCGACGGCTTCCACCAACCGCCCGACGTACGAGTACAAGTACGAGTGCGTGCTCCAGGTCTCGATTTTCGCTCTTCGTCGCAGCCGCCGTTCGCCCGGATGCACCTCGTGCCTCCCGTCGACGCCGCCGATATTCAACTAGGCCCAGGGCATCGCATCCATCGTATCCGACTCACCCTCCCCGTGGCTCTTTCATGCTCCCACCGCGGCAGCTCAACCCTGGAATCTTGCCGCCATGGCCAATCTCCACAACTACCGGGATGGATGCTGCCAAGACTATCACCCTCTGTGCTACGGGGCATTGCACCGAGCCCTGATCCCTCGCACCACGCTCTGCACCACGCTGTGCACCGCGCTGTGCACCATGCTGTGTACCACGCTGTGCACCATGCTGTGTTCCACGCTGTGCTCCACGACATGCCCGGCGTCCCGGAGTCTTGGGAGCGGCGCTCATCCGGGAGACGAATCACCTCCCTCCCTCGCCGTACGCCATGATGCTCCGTCTTGGGGTTGCCAGCAGGGTGAGTGGCTGCTCGTGAGACACTGATTGCCAAGACTCGACCTCCCCAGTCCCGTACGTGTGCATGTGCAGCAGGTCCTGTGCTGCATGCATGCACGTACAAACCTCCGAATGCTTCACCTTATGCAGATTCAAAGCTACTCCGTGGTGGCTAGGTTGTTTTACACACTTGTATTGACTACAGCATATCGGACATGCCAAGTTCCATCCCAGGCCGGCACTACCACGTCCGTCGGCTCTTTGTTGCCAGCCACTCCTTGTACGGGAAGACGCCCAAGCATGAGCAATGAGCGCAAAAGCAAGCTCTTTTGTTTGACCAAAACGCCCCCTCCCCCCCCTCCCCTTCCAAAGAACGCACTCTATAAACCCATGCAGCAACGCGCCAATCTTCATGCATGTCGCCACCCACCGCTTGCCCAGCCCCCGTGGACGGGGAACCGAACCACGGGTCCCGCCAATGCGGGTGTCCCGTTCGCCCTCTTCGCCCCGTCCCGTTGGCCGCTTCTCGTAACCATCGGATGACCGCTTTTGGACTGACCTCGTTTCCTCACTTCTCGCCGATTCTGTGTTGGTTCAGTTCGGCTGCGATCTCAGTGGGAAGAAGCCATCTGGCATGGGTTCGAGATGCCACACCATTGTACGGCCCGAGTCGAATGCTTTGGACCACTCCTTGGCTAGATCCCGCGGGATGTCCCATCCCATGTCGTCGTCCCGAAGCCTCATGCGCACTAGGTGGCGCCGCTCGTTCGCCGATGGCCCATTCACGAAGCCTTCGCGTCTATGCAAGACGGCGAGGTTGTTGATGAAGTGGATGTCACCAGCTTGCGTGGGGATTTCCAGCTGTGTGGCTTGGGCAATGCTCTCAATCGTGTCAAGCGCCTCCATCTGGCTGCATGTCAGCTTTGGGAGGCGATCTGAACGAACGTGGCTTGCGCTCCCCAGCAAAGCCGTTCTGCCAAAGTTGGTAATGAGCCGTTCCTTGTGGTAAAACATTACTGGACGGCACTGGAACCGGGGTCTATCAGGGTCAGCCGCCCGCACAAATACCCCAGCAGCAGTCTCAGCTCGGCACTGGGCTTTGACTTACAGAGCAAATGGCCAGTCGGAGCGTGCAAGTGTTCGAATCAAGTCGGGGCGGCTCGCTGCAAGCACATTGTACACGGTGTAGGAAGAGGCAATGATGCACTTCCCTCCCTTGGCTGCGGTACTTCTCGTGAGCCAGCTCACAATGTCGCCAGCTTCTTCGTTGTGGAACGTCTGGGCATCTCGTCAGCAAACCCGTCGTTGCACTGTGCCACTTGTTTGATTGCCTTACAATTGGAGCCGTGGAATGGCGATGATGTGTTGACTTCTCCTTTGAAGAGTCGTCCGCAACAATGTGGACTGTTTGTCTGTCAGTGCGCATTCACACTAGGACCGGAACTATCATACCGAGCATGTTGCCCTTTTTGTCTTGCCGGCCTTGGCGGTTGGCAACATGAGACTGGATGCCGAGATGAAGCATGGCCAGGTCCTCGACTGGATACTTTCGTGGGTTCAGGCCTCGTATGAGACCGAAACCTCTGCCTTCGTGAATGTCCCAGCGAATCTGGTTCAGCTTCGGGCCCAAATTGGGAAGGGGAAAGTTTTCTCGCGTGATGAGGTCGCCGTCCAACCCGAACTCTATCACGGAGATCAGTCATCGTGGCCATGCGGGTCCTGGCTGTCGCGTGTGACGTACTCTTGAACCGGTCGAGGGCGTGTTCAACTTCTCGCACATCATGCTCGTCAAGGACGAGGATGTAGTCAGTTTGCTGGGCAAGCTGATATCCTGACCATGCCAATGGTGAATCGAGTACAGCTGGAAACCCGGCAGGCAACCTTGACAGCTCCTTCAACGGAACTGGGAAAGAGGTTCTCTGAACTTGACCAATATGTGAACCCACAACGGGTCCAGCTCCAGATTGCGCCATCGGGGTTCGTCTCTGATTTAATGTCAGCCTTCGACGTCTCTTGACACTTGACCACATGGCATCCATACCACACGGCGGGATGGGGTTATGATTCGAGGTTCTGCTCTGATGCATCAATACCCACGAGGCTGGCTAAAACCTGACGCCACAACGTGGGAAACTCAAGACCTGGGTGAATGAAGAGACCAGTGGGAACGGGTGAGTGAGTTTTCCGCGCGAGCGGACTATTATTTATGTGGGAGGAGAGGACGAGAACTCTGAATCACAGACAGGCGCCTGGTACCCCTTTCCTCTTTCCTGGTTGTTTGCTTCCTTGTTCTGGACTTACCCAGCTGTATGGCTTGCTGGCTACTTACCTTACATGGCCCCCAGGATGCAGGTACACTCTACACTTCCGGCTGCGTAATGACGGCGCCACCCGGCTGCACACATCCCATAAGGTACCTTACCTTCACATGTACGTTGCGAGGATGACGGTCTGGCGGATGACTGAGACGACATCCACACCAATTACGCGGCATCGGCTTGGGTGGGCAAGGAGGGCGATGCGCATGCTCGTGGGAACTTCGTCGTCGTCCAGGTCAGCCACAGATCATCCGGGGTCTCCATTTAGAAAGATCGGTGGCAGCCTTGGCTGGCTACCAACGGGGCCGCCCTACGGACCGTCGTTTCCTATCGACCGGAACCTACCCGGCGGAAGGGCAAGGGTCCAGACCGTTGAAGAGCCAAGGGGGAGATTGTTGATGATGGCATGGGGGGGGGAGAAGGGGGGCCGCGGGTGTCTCGCTGCGGCCGCCGGCGTTGGACCCGGCCCATGCTGCACGCTTGTGGATCCGGCCGGGCTGCAAGCGCAAATCCACGGACCGGGAACTGGGAAGGGGGCCTGGACCGTTACACCAAGCATGAAAGCCTACTCGTGGTTGTCAATCGAGTCCCGACCCGACCTGTCAACCGAACTAGCTACCGGCGCCGCTCCCCAATGGTTGGGCACGCTCACCGTGATGGTTGATGAAGACGACGCACAGAGATGGCCGTGGAGAGCAGGGGCACGACGCATCTCGGCTCCTTGGGGATCCGGGACCTGGCTTCGAGCGAATCAAGCTCCGGGCCGCGATCGGACGGGATGCGAGTGCCGGCTGCAGTGACACTTCGCCAACGAGATTGGCGAACGGAGCCTGGCGCGGCCTTGGGCGCTCCTTCGTACGCATGTACTTGGCTGGGCTGGGCAAGCAGTCGGCCGTCGCGTCTTGGCCTAGATAATATCAAGCTCATGGTGCAACACAAAACATCCGAGGGGCAGCATCCGCAGAACCAGCGGCGGCGGCAGCTAGCCGGATCGACGCTCAAACTACTTCGTATGACTGGGGAGGGAGGCAGCCGAGGAGCTGCAGACGAGCATGGGAAGACAAGAGAGATCAGCAGTAGCTACAAACAAAGTACACTACACTATCAGGCGAGTCGGTCCACGTCGCAGCCCAGTTTTCCACAAATGGCTCCGATCATGCCCGGCCCCGAGGGACTGGAAGACCAACACATCATCATCTCAACCCATCCAATCGAGATGACCACCAGAAGCCGGTGGCGAGCCCGCAGCAACCCAGCCGGCCGGACTTCTCCGTTGAGGGGTTCCTGCATTGCTTCTGCAAGTAGCCTCCAGCGGACCACTACTTCCGTGTCTGCAATCCACATCCGGGCGGCATCGACACCAACACGACCTCACCGCCCCCCAGCCATGGCTTAGATCGTCGACTGTGGCTTCCAGTTCTCGTCGAATAGCTGACTGACGAAAAAGAAATCATGCTCGTACGCTCCTCTGTCCCGTACTTGGTCCCATTCCCGTCCTGCACGGGCGCCATGCATACGTTAGCGTAGGCCCGGGAATCCGGTTGTGGCAGAGGGCTGGGTCAAGCACTTACGGTGCCGCTTAGCGAAATGCCGGGTGGCGTGCACGTATCGAATCTCGTCGTCGTTTAGATCTGCCAGCGTCCGCAGATCCTTGTCCTTGCATTCGTCCGAGAATGGATACATGCCCTTATTACAGTAGTGGAAGTGGGCGAGTAGGATGTTTGCCCCTAGACGCGACCGGCCAAGCCATATCAGCCACGATGTCTCACACGGAAGGGAAGGGTCCTGTCTCACCAAGATGGTACTCCCTGACCTTGTCTTCGCGTGCGTAGCGACGCTGGCACCTCTTTCGTCAGCAGCAAATACGCATGGGGCCTCGTGGCCTGCAATTCTCTAAAGATCGAGGGCCTGAGCCGAACAATGAGACTCGGTCGCCCAAACTCACCTTCATGCCATGCTTGTGGGCGTAGCCCGCATCGTGGGCCGTAATGAGAGCCGTGTTGTGGAGCAGTATGAATGTCACCAAGTACGTTACGAACCAAGTCCCCTGCTTATTCTTGAGCACCATCTTCTGGAGAATTTCCAGCATCTCTCTTCGGAGTTTGGTCTGGATGTGGTGGATCAGCACCAGGTCCAGCTGCGCTCCCAATACCGGAGGCATCGGGATCTTGCCAGCATTGGGGCTCGTCTCATCGAGGATGTTGCCAGGCATGCCCAACGTCTCCTCTCCGACAATGAAGCTCGATGTCGTCGAAAGACGAACGGATACCCACAACGTGAGGGTCAATCGGAGTAGCTTGACCGAGTCCATCGACGTCGACGGGTGTCGCATTAGTTGTACAGCCCGAAAGTATGTCCTACGCAGCAGTCCCTGGGGGCGGTCCAATGACTTCTGAATGGTGTCGGTCATGATCTCTTGAATGTGTACCGAGTACGTCGACTTTGCTGCGTCCAGATCGATCAAGGCGTAGGGCGGGATTGCAACAGACTTCTTCATTCCCTGGTAGTCCCATGTTCGCACGAGCTTATCGCCGTCTTGAGGTATGAATCTTCGCACCTGCAACTCAATGCACCTCGGCGAGTAGCCAGCGGACACGCGAATGACCTTGACCTCAGACGACGCCCACTTCTGAATTGGATCCGTGATGCTGTTTGTCCATCGACGGGTCCACTCGTAACCGGGGACCTGGCCGGGCTTATAGAGCTTGATGTCCGTGATTTTGTATCTCAGACACGGGAAGCGCCCCGCCTTCGTATTGGCCACATTTGTACATGTCAAGCATATCCCTCCAGGGTCTCCGGGATCGGATTCGCACTAAGAGCGGGCCGTTAGTTTCCACATCGACATCAGAATAGTGCAGGACATTGCACGTTCTAGACGCCACTTCAGCTTCCCAGGAGCAACTTACGCGTATACGTTGCATTCTGCACCGGATACATGAGCCGGTCCTTCTGGTTTGCGCCGTCTCTTCGCGAAGTTTGGGGTCCTTGAATGGGCCCCTCTTGCCGCCCCGTTGATCTGGAAGCAGGATGTCAAAGTTTGACGGCTGATGCTGCAGGGAAGCTTCGCCCCAGGATTGTTGTTCCATCACGCCCCCAGAGACTAGCATGTTGAATTGAGAGATGTCTGCGCCTGTGGTGATGCCTCGGAATGGCTCGAAGTTGGGGTCAAATGTGGCAGTGAAGCCGGAGACATGATTCACGTGCGGCTGGTCGTCGCTGGTCAAATAGTCTGGGGGAAAGCCCATAGCATTGGAGAGCAGTAAACCTTGCACATCATACTCATTCTGGTACAGTGCAGGTTCTGACTGGCTCTGGCGGAAGGTTGCCCCCTTTGCGCTGCCTGGTGGTGATGCCAGATGCAAATGCTCTGGCTCTGGCTGACTGTTCAAGGACGACATGGCGTACGCTCCTTGGTCAATGGCATATTGCCCCGTCTCTAAATATTCGTGCGATATCGTTTGTGACGGCACATGCATGGACGGCTGCTTCTCCGCGGCATATGGCTGGCTGGGGTCATACACGGCTGCTGGTGCCTCTGGAAGGGGGTAGTAACCTTTGAAAGGGAGTCAACTACTTGCATAGGAGCCGAGCCACAGAGGAAATAGCGGAATACATACCGTCGGGCTGCCCCCAGTTGAACCCGGGACAGGGACATAGCAGGAGACTCAAGTTAGTCATCTGCTTGGTCAGAGGTAGCCCCAGGGGTTGCGATGGTGGCATTGTCGAGTCAGGCCAGCAGGCAAATATTGCCGCTGCATCATCCGCATGCTGGCTGAAAGAGTCTAAGTCGGTTGGCTTCTCGTCACAGCCATGCTCACAGGATGAGCCGCTTCCCTGAGACATGGGAATGTAGCTGTCGAGTCTTCGCCTCTTTGTAGATGTATATGCCAGTTGGGTATTGTCATAGGTCTGGAAGCCGGAAGACGATCCATAAGACAGAGTTACCTGGTCCGGTAGGGTTTGCAATTCAAAAGGTGGCGTGTATAGCGTATCCACCAAGGGGAGGAATGGCTGCAACGGAGGTGAAGAGACTTCGGCCTCAGCACAGGACCGAGGTCTCTTGTGGATCAATGACTGATTAAACTCCTGTCTTGCGAGTCAATCGCAGGTTCATGTGTGGAGAGGAGGGGACGGTGAGAATCTGGTCAAAGGAGACCGGGAGGAGGCACGGAGAAAGTGGGTTTCTTTACAGGACATGAAGGGGTCGGATGCGAGTCCGGTCGAAAAGGAGAGGCTGAGAAGGTGCGAGGATAGAACGCTCTGCAGGGTACCAAGTGGGAAGGGAAGAGTGAGAAGGGGAGGCGGATTGGTGATATATCTTGTTATGCAGGTTGCCGCCGGCCGGGGAGCAGGGACCACTTACCATGATGGCTGCAGGGAGGAAAGGTGCGTCGGACAACAGCCGGCTTGCAAGAAGGACCAAGGGCCAAGGTACCAGCACGTGGAAAGTAAAGTATCGAGTGTCCACAAGGAGCAAGGAACGTCAGACAGGTACAACGAGGCCGCGAGTCTGGCAGATGGGCAGATGGGGGCGCGGCCGCGAAGCCGGGGGGAAGGGGGTCGATCAGCTAAGGTTCCACCGGGACCGCAGCCGGGACGGACTCAGCCATCCGGCCGTGCATTCGTTTGGGGTGGAGTGAGCGCAGTTGGCAGCAGTGCCAGACGAGAGACTTGTCGACAAACGGCGGCGCCTTCGATGGAGACGGGAAAGACTGGCGGGGGGCTCCAGGCGGAGACGGGATGTAAGTATGGAGTCAGCTAGTGTT